>CM033470.1:6009793-6255972 GCA_019447015.1 Hymenochirus boettgeri
GAACTTAAGTTGTTCCGTGTTAGACCCGGATCCCATCTCTATATATATAATGTTGTGTCATAAGGATATATTCTATCAAAGCTGATACAGCACTTTTAACATAATCCTTCACTGGAAGCAGTCAAATCATCAAACTGGCAATGTTTAGGGGTTGTACATCTCCTCCTTCAAGCAACAATACACATGCCACATAGAAATCTAATCCCATTAACTGTCCACCAATAGGTAAGCTCAGCTATATCACATGATAGACAACATCAGTCAATTGATTAATTGATTACTGATTATAACTGATAACATAGTAAACATTGATATAACTGATGACATAGCTAAAACTGATTAAACGATGACATAGTAACACTGATTAAATGATGACTATAATACTGAATTAACGACATAGCTAACACTGATTATAACTGATGACTAGCTAACACTGATTATAACTGATGACATAGCTAACACTTTATAACTGATACATAGCAAACTGATTATAACTGATGACATAGCTAAACACTGATTATAATTGATGACATAGCTAAACACTGATTACAATTGATGACATAGCTAAACACTAATTTCTAACTGATAACATAGCTAAACACTGATTATAACTGATGACAGCTAAACACTGATTATAACTGATGACATAGCTAAACACTGATTATAACTGATAACACAGCTAAACACTGATTATAACTGATGACATAGCTAAACACTGATTATAACTGATAACATAGCTAAACACAATTATAACTGATGACATAGATAACATTGATTATACCTGATGACAGCTAAACACTGATTATAACTGATGACATAGCTAAACACTGATTATAACTAATAACATGACTAAATACGATTACAACTGATGACATAGCTAAACATTGATTATAACTGATGACATACTAAAGACTGATTATAACTGATGCATAGCTAAACACTGATTATAACTGATGACATAGCTAAACACTGATTATAACTGATGACATAGCTAACACCTGATTATAACAAGACCAGCTAAACACTGATTATAACTGATGACATACTAAACACTGATTATAACTGATAACATAGTTAAACAGTGATTATAACTGATAACATAGCTAAACATTGATTATAACTAATGACATAAATATGCTTGTGAAGGTTCTCATTCATCCAGGTCATGGTATATCTGTTGTATTCAATTAGATCAACTGGACTTGAAATGTAGTTCTTGAAGACGTTTCGCTAGTCATCCGACTGGCTTTCTCAATTCAGAATGACTTTACAAGAATCTGTGGCAATTATGTACCCTGAAAATCCCAATTAGCATATCACAGCCAGGTGTTAGGGTGTGATTAGATAGTGGCTAAGAGGTGTTATGGACCGCCCAAGTAAGGTGTTAAAACAGCATTGTACATGGCAGACAGTTGACATCATATATGCAGTGCAGTGTAGTGAAGAATCTCTGATTTGTATGTGGGGGAGACCAAACAGCAACTGCATCAACGTATGGCCCAGCACAGAAGAGCCAATTCCTCGGTCAGGACTCAGCCGTGTATCTGCATCTTAAGGATAAAGGACATACCTTTGAAGATTGTATGTTAACATACTGGCGAAGGAACGTGACTGGTTCAAGAGAGGGTGTTAAGGAGGCCATTTATGTCAAACGCTCGATAATCCCCGAAAATAGGTTTGAAAACGGTTTTCGAGTTTCCGATCGTAGTTTCAAGGATTATTGAATGTTTGTGGTTTTTCGAAAATAGCCTCGAACGTTCAATAAAAATCGAAAACGCGATGTGAAGTCCTGAGATCCAAACGATCCATCAGGTTTCGGACGGATCATTCGGACCCGGATCCCATCTCTATATATATAATGTTGTGTCATAAGGATATATATCTATACAAAGGCTGATACAGCACTTTTAACATAAATCCTTCACTAGAAGCAGTCAAATCATCAAACTGGCAATGTTTAGGGGTTGTACATCTCCTCCTTCAAGCAACAATACACATGCCAC
Organism: Hymenochirus boettgeri; assembly: GCA_019447015.1. NCBI lineage: Eukaryota > Metazoa > Chordata > Amphibia > Anura > Pipidae > Hymenochirus > Hymenochirus boettgeri. The sequence continues at coordinate 6,011,797 of CM033470.1, forward strand.
ATAGAAATCTAATCCCATTATAACTGTCCACCAATAGGTAAGCTCAGCTATATCACATGATAGACAACATCAGTCAATTGATTAATTGATTAACTGATTATAACTGATAACATAGATAAACATTGATTATAACTGATGACATAGCTAAACACTGATTATAACTGATGACATAGTAAACACTGATTATAACTGATGACATAGCTAAACACTGATTATAATTGATGACATAGCTAAACACTGATTATAATTCATGACAGCTAAACACTAATTTCTAACTGATAACATAGCTAAACACTGATTATAACTGATGACAGCTAAACACTGATTATAACTGATGACATAGCTAAACACTGATTATAACTGATAACACAGCTAAACATTGACTTATACCTGAATGACATAGCTAAACACTGATTTATACCTAAGACATTGCTTAAACACTGATTATAAACTGATGACATAGCTAAACACTGATTATAACTGATGACAAGCTAAAACACTGATTATAACTGATGACATAGCACCACTGATTATAACTGATGACATAGCTAAACACTGATTATAACTGATGACAGCTAAACACTGTTATAACTGATGACATAGCTAAACACTGATTATAACTGAGTACATACTAACACTGATTATACTGATGACAGCTAAACACTGATTATAACTGATGACGCTACACACTGATTAAACTATGGACATAGCTAACACTGATTATAACTGATGACATATATAAACACTGATTATAACTGATGACATAAATAAACACTGATTATAACTGATTACATAACTAACCACCAATTATAACTGATGACATAGATAAACACTGACTTTTACTGATGACATAGCTAAACATTGATTATAACTGATAACATAGTTAAACAGTGATTATAATTGATAACATAGCTAAACACTGATTATGACTAACTGATGACATAGCTAACACTGATTATAACTGATAACATAGTTAAACAAACGCTCATTATAACTGATGACATAATAAACACTATTATAACTGATGACATAGCTATACACTGATTTACCAATGACATAGCTAAACCTGATTATAACTGATGACACAGCTAAACCCTGATTAACCTGAAATAGCTAAACACTGATTATAACTGATGACATAGCTAAACACTGATCATAACTATCACATAGCTAAACACTGATTATAACTGATGACATTGCTAAACCACTGATATACTGATGAATAAGCAAACACTGATTATAACTGATAAACTATAGCTAAATACTGATATAATATGACTAGCTAAACCTGATTATAACTGAATGACATAGCTAAACACTGATTTAAACCGATGAACATACGAATCCAGCTAAACACTGATTATATACTGATACAATAGCTAAACATTGATTATAACCTGATAATAGCTAAACATTGATTATAACTGATGGACATTGCTAAACACTGATTATACTGGAAATAGCTAACACTGATTATACTGATCACATAGCTAAACATTATTATAAACTGATTACATAGCTACACTGATTATAACTGATGACATTGCTAACCATGTTAATACTGATGAATAGCTAAACACTGATTATAACTGATACTTAGCTACTACTGAATTATAACTATTACATAGCTAAACACTGATTATAACTGATGACATAGCTAAACACTGATATATAACCGATGAAATAGCTAAACACTGATTATAACTGATCACATAGCTAAACATTGATTATAACTGATAACAGTCTAACACTGATTATAACTGATGACATAGACTAAACACTGATTATAACTGATCACATAGCTAAACATTGATTATAACATAGCTGGCATAGTTTATGACAATGCACTTTACAAGATATTAGAACATATGTCCATTTACACCTTTTACAGTATATGATATGACAGATATAGCCTCTTGCATATGCAGTTTTACACACATTCACATACGAAAACACTTCCAGACAGACACACATGTTGCCAAGTTTTGAATTATTGTCCCTTTTCTTTGTCCCCGTTATTGATCGGCCTCTGTGAGATATTTGAGCCTGCATCAGATGCGATGTTTTCCTTGCCAAAGGGCTTTAAAATCCTCTGGAGCCGTGACATATTTCTCTGCTCCAAGTTCAGTAGTAAATGTTTAAATGTTCAATAAAAAGTGCTATCCTACTTCTGGAAGTGCATTAAAGAAAGGAAAATGAAAAATATATTTTTTAGACGCTCGGTACTAACTGAGGGTGAACCGAATTTCCCACTTAACTCTTCCATACCTACAGTTCAAGATCAAAAGAAGTACAGTTTGTATGTCTAAATATTAATCCCATAAGGTATTTAACTCAGCTCAACTTTAACACCAGACATTAGCTGGTAATAAATATAATGCAAACCTTTGTATTAAATACCTTTGTTTTGCAATTACCAGTAGTAAATAAGGCGTATCGCTAAAATCTAAAAAAATTCTGAGGGTTCTATATTATCATTTTAAAAAAAGGTGTGTCTCTTATCTTATGAATTCTGCAGGTACTTACGTTCAAGTGGGTATTATTATTATTATTATATTATTTTTATTATTTTATTACTATTATTATTATTATATTATTATTATTATTATTGTTGTTGTTGTTGTTGTTATTGTTATTATTATTATTATTATTATTATATATATTATATTTTATTTTATGTTAATAAAGGAGACCAAAAAGTGCCTTAACGCACAGTTACAGGTAAAGGGGTGTTCCTGTGGTTTGGGTGTTTTAGAGTATTAATCCAGTTGTGTTGATTTATAGGAAGGAGTTGAACTCGATGGACAGTTTTATGTATTGATTGAGGATCAAGATTTAGAATCGTTTGGAGCCATTGTCAAGCACTGGACCAAATTCCCCCACCCCTTTAAACACATACCCCATTGGTCTCAGTACTGGAAATAACAGATAACCATGTTATTGCATGTGTAAAATTCAATATGTAATCAGCAAACATTTCCTTCCTCCTCCGGCGACCGATGCAGCCCCACACCCCCAGTCCTTATGAATGAACGGCTTAAGTCTGGTTAAAAGAGTTTACTTTTATTTGTAGTAAAATTTGCTCAGTCGCAAAGATAGGATTCAGCATGGTCATATACGCGTTTCGGATCAAGGATCCTTACTCATAGACACCCTGTTTTTCCCTAATACAATACTTTAAAAGGCTAACTGGCCAATCAGCTTTCTCCCTTAATTAAACACATTCTCCATTTTCTTGTTTGTAATCAAACTAGACATCTGTTTTTTTTCTATTGCTGAAAAAATGTATGTGAAACTGTCGCGGTAAAACCTTATCCTTTAAGTCATTTGTAACAGGAAAGGAATATAAGATTTCCAAGTAAGTTATTGTTATACGAGTAACATTGTACATCTTGTCACATGCATTAGCTGTCAAAAGCATATGTGGGCAGGACAAACGGTCTCTAAAAGAGAGATTTCTGAACATTTGAATGCCATTGCTAAACAGGACTGTAGATCCCCAGTAGGGAAACATTCAGAGATTGTAATGGTGGGAACATTACACAATGTTGGTTCACGTTATTGAGAGTGAGATGTAGACTAAGAGGTGGGGACCGTTAAAACTTCTCATAAAAAAGAGGCCTATGGATTCTGGAGTTGGAGGCACAATTACCAGCAGGTCTCAATTCTAGGTTTGATATCTCTTGTATAGTGTGATTCGAAAGTCTATGCCTTTTTGTTAACATAGCTGGGGAAATCATGGTGTCAATATAGTTTAAAAAGTGTGGTTGAATATATAGATTCCGTATAAAAGTATTGGAGTTAAAGGGCAAGTCAGACCCAAAATGAAAACTTACATACAGGTAAATCACCCCCCAAAACCCTAAACGGTAATAGTTTGAAATGTGAAAGGTGTAAGTCTAACCTAAATCCTGCACAATGCCTGCTGTTCCCCTGTTTTCTTGCTTCTGGTTCTTCCAGTTAGTAACTGTCTGTTATGGATTTGACAGTTGACATCACAGCCAATGACTGAATGTTATCCCCGGTCTGCCTCTTCTGAGCATGCCCAGGCTCAGTACAGGCTCAGTACAGATTTCTAATGTCTCAGTTTCCATGAGGCATCCAGAAGCATAGCGGCATACAGTAATGAATTCATAGGACAACTCATGATATATCAACATATTATAAAGAGGCCATTCTTTCTAAAAGATGTTATTATGAGGGTGGAGTTGTCCTTAATCATTTAAAGATTGATAGATAAAGAGAGAGTATAGGAAATAGAGCTATACACGTCCACATATTCAACAAATAATGAAGCAAAAGGGTTTATAACAGAATACAAATGAATAAGGAGATTGCACAAATGGTGCTAATTTTGCCCCAACCAATCAGATCTTATTTAATATTTGAAAGCTAACTCTTATTGGTTGGGGCAAAATTAGCACCATTTTTACAATAGAACCTTTATTGAATAACCCTGATAGTATCTTGTATTGCTAATGTGTTATTGCCAATTGTGGATATGTGTAACTGAAGTTCTAAGGACTCGGTAAAGAATTTGTTTAAGTTAAAATAAACTTGTGTGTAAAAAAATCTTTTGCAATGTATTGCGATAGGAATCTGGATCTGGCCAAATCAGCAATGAAAAGAAACAGATTGTCTAGTTTGATTTACAAACAGTATTAAGAAATTGAAGAAAGTGTTAATTAAGGAAGAAAGCTGATTGGCCAGTTAGCCTTTTTAAAGTATTGTATTATGGAAAACATGGGTGTCTATGAGTAAGGATCCTAGATCTGAACGCGTAATATGACCATGCTGAATCCTATCTTTGCGAGTGAGCAAATTTTACTATGCACAAATAAAGTATAAACTCTTTTAACCAGACTTTAAACCGCCGTTCATTCATAAGTAGAGATGTCCGAACTTCGCAAAATACGAGGATCCGCGAATTTTCGAAAAAATTTGAAAATCCGCGAGCGACCCATTAACATGAAAAAAATCCTCGAAAATACGAGAATCCTCGTAATTTAGAAAATTTTCAAAAATACAAGAAATCCTCGTTATTTTAAAATTTTCGAAAATACGTATTTCGAAAATACAAGAAATCCTCGTAATTTTAAAATTTTCAAAAATACGAGAATCCATGGTTCGGAAGTTCGGAAGGCGTAAAATACGGAAAAATCTGCCGTTCACGACTGGGATAAATCCGCGGCGGATCCATGTTCGGATCCGCGAACCGGCCATCCCTATTCATAAGGACTGGGGAGTGGGGCTGCATTGGCCGCCGGAGGAGGAATGAGATTTTGCTGATTATCTTGTGGGGGTCGGGACAAGCCCTTGGCGGAAGCACCCCCGAGGTTCGGAACGAGACACGGAAGGAAAAATCGGGCCTGGGTGTCGCATGGGAGAGGGACTCCCTGATCTCCGAATTGAGTCACGGCTGACGGAAGGTAAAACGGCCTTAGCCACTGACTATATGGATTAAAATTCAATATGCACCACATACTTCCAATTCTGTGTGTTATACACCCCCCCTCCCTTTTCTATTTGAGAATGGTATCCCTTTAACAATTATCCCAAGATATTCAAGAGGAAGCGCACAGTTCAGCACATAAAACTGCATCAATGGAAGTAAGAGATTCCGTGATAATGGGGCTATTCACCAACCTCTGCTGGAGTTACTGAGGCCATGCATTTAATTCAAGCCATAAAAATACATTTCACGTGATTTCTCTTTGCTACATGCTTCAGGTAGTAAGTCCAGCTGTGATGGAAAAGCACCACATATCCAGTTGGCCCAAAGAAATGAATGGCATTTTAGATCAATTATAGTCCCCGAACGCAGTGGAGTGCTTCAGTCTGTCATTTTTCCTGCTGGTGTGTAAAAACGTTCAGAACATTTCTGGATTTTCTGTTTCTGTGTCTCTTTTCAGAAAAGCTTAATGGCTCAGCATACAACCCATCAGAAGAAAGGGTCCTGGTAATGACTCAGACAGGAGGTATTGAGTGGAATGGTCAATGCCATTGTATTGGCTGTTGTATTGATGTTGCATTACTCTGTACTTAATGCTAAAGGTATGGAACAAACTTAAAGGGACACTATACTCATACAGTAACCAGTACTCTGACTGTAAAGCCATCATTTTTTGCACAAGTTCCATTAATATCATGAAATTCCCCAACTATTATATATATAAATAACTTGCATTTTTCAACATTATATAGATGTGGACAGGAAGTGACCTAGAGTTTCTGTTACAATAGGGACAGTTAACCCTAGTGTGGAGTCCCAAGTTCTAAGCGCTTTAAGTATCAGCATCCTCCCTATACCCCCCAACTGGTGAGAATACAGATAACATACAATCATTGGAAGGCATACATTGAATGTATCCCATCTGGTTAAAGAAATAAATACAGATTATAATCTTTATTTAACCCACTAGGGCCAATGTTTTCAATTCCTTAATCCACCAGGTTTCACGACATTTAAGTCTGTGTTCCCTATCACCCTGAAAGTTTAGGGAACACTCTCCAATACAATAAACCTCATGTCCCTCCCTCTGTGTCCCTTTCCACAAAATGCCTCGCTAAAGGCAAATTCACACGTTTTTGGGTCACTGAGGAGTTATGTTGTGAAATACGTGATTTGACTTTCTGGTGGTCTCCCCCCCACATAGAGGAGACCACACGACAGATAATCACGTAAACAACAAACCTTGAATCCATAAATTTACCCTCGTCATTCAATTTTATTCCATTAATTGGATGTACAAAATGAGTTCCCTTAACCACCATATTGCAATTTATGCAGTGACAGCATGGATACATTCCTTTCCTCCCTCCTCTAACCAAGGGATGTCTATCTGTTGTACCCTAGTGGAAGCAACCAATTTCCAATGGTGTCATTCCTCCTATATGACATCAGTGGGGGCACATCGAATTCTCTAACTTCAGGATAAGCCTGCTTCAAAATGGGCCAATGACGTTTCAAGACCCACCAATCTGGGAGCTGTGATGGGTAAATTGGGCACAACAGGTAAGTCTAGGGGCCCTATCTTTTTTTACTTTATTCAACCCTCTACCATATTTACTTTTTCTCTTGCTCTATCCAATACCACTTTGGGATTTGGACTCCACACTAGGGTTAACTGTCTCTATTGTAACAGAAACTCTAGGTCACTTCTGTCCACATACTATAAATGTTGAAAAAATGCATGTTAATATACAGTCACATGTTTACTGAGAAGGCGATGTGATGCCTGAACGTCGCTTGTTGTTGAACATGTGACAAGATTCAATAAAGACAAACGTGTTTATATGGAGGAGTGCTGCTGCTTGTTTCTATGTGCTATTGAATATTTGGGAGACTGTGGAGCCTGTGTTGAAGCTTGCACCCATTGTTATCCCTATTGCTACGGAGTGCTGCCGACATGTTTGTGTTTATTTATATATATATTAGTATTGTCTATTAGGAGTTGTTTCCCTTTTCTCTTCTGGTCGAGGGCAGCTAGTGTTTCTTTAGAGCTGCAGGTTATTTTATTATCTATTACCTCTGATATACCCAATAGTTTATTTCTTTACTATTCGAGATGAACCCAGTGCCCTAGTATCTGCTAGGTTTCCCCCTCACCCCACCCCTGCTTGTGTCCAGGGCCTGACCAATTGGAAAATGTCTCTGCTAGAAGCATATATTCACATTGGTCAGACTCTGCACTCAGTTTAGGGTCACACAATACCAGGACCATTTCCCCATAAATAATCATACATTCTGTAGTCTTAATATACTATACTTGGTAGAGATAAATAAATCAGCCTTTCTGTTTAATGAACTCAAATTGTACATTTTGGAACTATTAGGGATAAGTGGAGATGAGTCTGGCTTCTACAGAAACAGAACGATTTCTAGATTGCCACTTACATAACAAACCGGCATGATTGCTCTAAATCAAGATCCAAACAAACTGACGTGAACATCTCTGAAATAATAATATTAATTTCTAAAATCTGTGTTTTGCCTTTTGCTAAGATGGCACAGATGGCTTGATTGGCACTTATGGAATGATGGCGTAATTGGCACCTATTGAAACCTCTCAAAGTTTTGCAAAATATGCGAGAAAATATAACTAGGTTTTTGTGAAATCCTCAAAATCATCAGCACAGCACTGATATGTTAAACATCACTCCATGCCGATGCCAATTTTGTCGGTAACTATGGTGGGTAAGGGCAGAAACATTTACCACCTGCAGAAGCATAGCTTAATTATTTAGCAAAACATTGCACTAAACCAGTCTCCTAACACTAGAACCATCCTGTATAATGTACTTCAACATTTGCGATTAATTGTGTTTGTAATTAGGCATCTTTCAGATCTTTATCTTAAGCAGGTTCCAGATGTTGCCGCTAGAGAAACGTTCTATGTAGCGTTTTTCTAGCGTCAACTAGAGATTTCTAATAGGTTTCTAATAGAACCCAGTTTCAAATCTAATCTGAGGGTTTGATGTCCCGGCGAAACTTTTGGAACTTCCGAATTTCACAGAACCCGGATTTTTTGAAAATTTCGGAAATTTGAAAACGGAACGAAACGCAACAGTTTCAAACATCTCTAGAGTCAACCTTCAGGAACTGCTTGGGAAACTTTGAGCATTTGAAGTCGTCTGAAAGTAGGCTAAGATTTTTATGTTTAATTTTGCTTGGCCATAATGCCCTAGGGTCACCAGCACGGACCGATCGGCTCGTTCATTGATTCATCCTGGCGAATACATGTGTGCTTCTCAGTCAGAATAATACTATATTTCTTGTAGCACCTTCCTGCTGGCCAAATTTTGCACCAATCCTATAGACATATGGGGCTTTCAACATCAACAGCAAAAGACAATGGGAATTATGAAGTAGGGGCCATCAATCATTGAAAAGGTTTTTCGATCTCTTTTTTTACAGCAATTTTAAAATTTCAATATTCGACTTATCCTCTGAATCCGCGGATTTTTAAAACTAAACCTGGTTTGTTTTGAATCTGATACTGATCTTTACTCATCAGCCGTGAAAGGATTGAGATGCTGTACCTGTACCTGGAAGTGCAGAAGGAAATGAATTTGTCTTGGTTTGTTACTAGTGGTGATTTACTTGTTTAGTAGAGGTCAGTAAGAGGTCTGTTAGGGAAAACCGTGTAACGTAAGATCTAGGAATTGTATTTATGAAGAGGCTGTATTCTTGAAGATGCCGTTGGACTGGTTAAGGGTGGAATATTAATGAACCTTGTAATGTATTCTGCAGTACAGCTGCCCAGTAAAAAAATGAAAAAAATTGCAATTGGTTGGTATTCCACTCTATCATTCTGAATGCCTGTTATGCCTAAATGAATTAGAATAATAAATAAAAGATTTAAAGGGGTTAAAGTTTAAAGCATTTAAGAAAAGCTTTTACCCATTAACATTTTGTAACCAAATATATCTTAACATATTGACAGGTGTAAAATTCAATATGTAATCAGCAAACATTTCCTTCCTCCTCCGGCGACCGATGCAGCCCCCACACCCCAGTCCTTATGAATGAACGGCTTAAGTCTGGTTAAAAGAGTTTATACTTTATTTGTAGTAAAATTGCTCAGTCGCAAAGATAGGATTCAGCATGGTCATATTACGCGTTTCGGATCAAGGATCCTTACTCATAGACACCCATGTTTTTCCCATAATACCATACTTTAAAAGGCTAACTGGCCAATCAGCTTTCTCCCTTAATTAACAACATTCTCCATTTTTTGTTTGTGAATCAAACAGACATCTGTTTCTTTTTCTATTGCTGAAAAATGTATGTGAAACGTGTCGCGGGATAAAACCTTATCCTTTAAGTCATTTGTAACAGGAAAGGAATATAAGATTTCCAAGTAAGTTAATGTATACGGTAACATTGTACATCTTGTCACATGCATAGCTGTCAAAAGCAATATGTGGGCAGGACAACACGGTCTCTAAAGAGAGATTTCGTGAACATTTGAATGCCATTGCTAAACAGGACTGTAGATCCCCAGTAGGGAAACATTTCAGAGATTGTAATGGTGGGAACATACACAATGTGATGGTTCACGTTATTGAGAAAGTGAGATGTAGACTAAGAGGTGGGGACCCGTTAAAACTTCTCAATAAAAAAGAGGCCTATTGGATTCTGGAGTTGGAGGCACAATTACAGCAGGTCTCAATTTAGGTTTGATATCTCTGTATAGTGTGATTCGAAAGTCTATGCTTTTTGTTAACATAGCTGGGGAATCATGGTGTCAATATAGTTTAAAAAGTGTGGTATGAATATATAGATTCCGATAAAAAGTATTGGGAGTTAAAGGGCAAGTCAGACCCAAAATGAAAACTTACATACAGGTAAATCACCCCCCCAAAACCCTAAACGGTAATAGTTTGAAATGTGAAAGGTGTAAGTCTAACCTGAAATCCTGCACAATGCCCTGTTTCCCCTGTTTCTGCTTCCTGGTTCTTCCAGTTAGTAACTGTCTGTTATGGATTGACAGTTGACATCACAGCCAATGACTGAATGTTAATCCCCTGTCTGCCTCTTCTGAGCATGCCCAGGCTCAGTACAGGCTCAGTACAGATTTCTAAATGTCTGTTTTCCATGAGGCATCCAGAAGCATAGCAGGCATACAGTAATGAATTCATAGGACAAAAATATGATATATCAACATATTATAAAGAGCCATTCTTTCTAAAAGATGTTATTATGAGGGTGGAGTTGTCCTTTATCATTTAAAGATTGATAGATAAAGAGAGGTATAGGAAAATAGAGCTATACACGTACACATATTCAACAAATAATGAAGCAAAAGGGTTTATAACAGAATAACAAATGAATAAGGAGATTGCACAAATGGTGCTAATTTTGCCCCAACCAATCAGATCTTATTTAATATTTGAAAGCAACATCTTATTGGTTGGGGCAAAATTAGCACCATTTTTAACAATAAGAACCTTTATTGAATAACCCTGATAGTATCTTGATTGCTAATTGTTTATTGCCAATTGTGGATAATGTGTAACTGAAGTCTAAGGACTCAGGTAAAGAATTTGTTTTAAAGTTAAAACTTGATGTGTAAAAAAATCTTTTGCAATGTATTGCGATAGGAATCTGGATCTGGCCAAATCAGCAATAGAAAAGAAACAGATTGTCTAGTTTGATTTACAAAACGTATTAAGAAATTGAAGAAAGTGGTAAATTAAGGAAGAAAGCTGATTGGCAGTTAGCCTTTTTAAAGTATTGTATTATGGGAAAAACATGGGTGTCATGAGTAAGGATCCTAGATCTGAAACGGTAATATGACCATGCTGAATCCTATCTTTGCGAGTGAGCAAATTTTAATATGCACAAATAAAGTATAAACTCTTTAACACAGATTTAACCGCCGTTCATTCATAAGTAGAGATGTCCGAACTTCGCAAAATACGAGGATCCGGAATTTTCGAAAAAAATTTGAAAATCCGCGAGCGGACCATTAACATGAAAAAAATCCTCGAAAATACGAGAAATCCTCGTAATTTAGAAAATTTTCAAAAATACAAGAAATCCTCGTTATTTTGAAAATTTTCGAAAATACGTATTTCGAAAATACAAGAAAATCCTCGTAATTTTAAAAATTTTCAAAAATACGAGAAATCCATGGTTCGGAAGTTCGGAAGGGTAAAATACGGAAAAATCTGCCGTTCACGACTGGGATAATCCGCGGCGGATCCATGTTCGGATCCGGAACCGGCCATCCCTATTCATAAGGATGGGGAGTGGGGCTGCATTGGCCGCCGGAGGAGGAATGAGATTTTGCTGATTATCGTGTGGGGTCGGGACAAGCCCTGGCGGAAGCACGCCCCGAGGTTCGGAACGAGACACGGAAGGAAAAAGTCGGGCCTGGGTGATCGCATGGGAGAGGGACTCTCCTGATCTCCGAATTGAGTCACGGCTGACGGAAGGTAAAACGGCCTTGAGCCACTGACTATATGGATTAAAATTCAATATGCACCACATACTTCCAATTCTGTGTGTTATACACCCCCTCCCTTTTTCTATTTGAGAATGGTATCCCTTTAACAACTTATCCAAGATATTAAGAGGAGAGCGCACAGTTCAGCACATAAAACTGCATCAATGGAAGTAAGAGATTCCGTGATGAATGGGGCTATTCACCAACCTCTGCTGGAGTTACTGAGGCCATGCATTTAATTCAAGCCATAAAAATACATTTCAACGTGATTTCTCTTGCTACATGCTTCAGGTTAGAAAGTCCAGCTGTGATGGAAAGCACCACATACCAGTTGGCCCAAAGAAATGAATGGCATTTTAGATCAATTATAGTCCCGAAACGCAGTGGATGGCTTCAGTCTGTCATTTTTTCTGCTGGTGTGTAAAAACGTTCAGAACATTTCTGGATTTCTGTTTCTGTGTCTCTTTTCAGAAAAGCTTTAATGGCCTAGCATACAAACCCATCAGAAGAAAGGGTCCTGGTAATGACTCAGACAGGAGGTATTGAGTGGAATGGTCAATGCATATGTATTGCTGTTGGTATTGATGTTGCATTACTCTGTACTTAATGCTAAAGGTATGGAACAAACTTAAAGGGACACTATACTCATACAGTAACCAAGTACTCTGACTGTAAAGCCATCATTTTTGCACAAGTTCCATTAATATCATGAAATTCCCCAACTATATATATATATATAACTTGCATTTTTTCAACATTATATAGATGTGGACAGGAAGTGACCTAGAGTTTCTGTTACAATAGGGACAGTTAACCCTAGTGTGGAGTCCCAAGTTCTAAGCGACTTTAAGTATCAGCATCTCCCTATACTCCCCCAACTGGTGGTGAGAATACAGATAACATACAATCATTGGAAGGCATACAATATGAATGCCATGCTGGTTAAAGAAATAAATACAGATTTAATCTTTATTAACCCACTAGGGCCAATGTTTTCAATTCCTTAATCCACCAGGTTTCACGACATTTAAGTCTGTGTTCCCTATCACCCTGAAAGTTTAAGGGAACACTCTCCAATACAATAAACCTCATGTCCCTCCCTCTGTGTCCCTTTCCACAAAATGCTCGCAAGGCAAATTCACACGTTTTTGGGTCACTGAGGAGTTATGTTGTGAAATACGTGATTTGACTTTCTGTGGGTTCCCCCACATAGAGGAGACCAACGGACAGATAATCACGTAAACAACAAACCTTGAATCACAGGTAAATTTACCTGTCATTCAATTTTATTTCCATTAATTGGATGTAAAAATGAGTTCCCTTAACCACATATTGCAATATTATGCAGTGACAGCATGGATACATTCCTTTCCTCCCTCCATCTAACCAAGGGATTGTCTATCGGTGTACCCTAGTGGAAGCAACCAATTTCCCAATGGTGTCATTCCTCCTATATGACATCAGTGGGGGCACATCGAATTCTCTAACTTTCGGATAGCACACTGATTATAACTGATGACATAGCTAAACACTGATTATAACTGATGACATATATAAACACTGATTATAACTGATGACATAAATAAACACTGATTATAACTGATGACATAGCTAAACATCAATTATAACTGATTACATAACTAACCACCAATTATAACTGATGACAGATAAACACTGATTTTTACTGATGACATAGCTAAATACCGATTATAACTGATAACATAGTTAAACAGTGATTATAACTGATAACATAGCTAAACATTGATTATAACTGATGACATAAATAAACACTCATTATAACTGATGACATAACTAAACACTAATTATAACTGATGACATAGCTATACACTGATTATAACTGATGACATAGCTAAACACTGATTATAACTGATGACTAAACACTGATTATAACTGATAACATAGCTAAACACTGATTATAAGACTATAACTGATGACATAGCTAACACTGATTATAAGACTATAACTGATGACATAGCTAAACACTGATTATAACTATACTGATAATATAGCTACAATGATTATAAGACTATAACTGATACATAGCTAAACACTGATTATAACTGATAACATAGCTAAACACTGATTATAACTGATGACATAGCTAAACCTGATTGATTAAAACTGATGACATAGCTAAACACTGATTATAACTGTGACATATATAACACTGATTATAACTGATGACATAAATAAACACTGATTATAACTGATGACATAGCTAAACATCAATGATAACTGATTACATAACTAACACCATTATAACTGATGACAGATAAACACTGATTTTTACTGATGACATAGCTAAATACCGATTAAACTGATACATAGTTTAAACAGTGATTAAACTGATAACATAGCTAAACACTTGATTATAACTGATGACATAAATAAACACTCATTATAACTGATGACATAACTAAAACACTAAATTATAACTGATGACATAGCTAAACATTGATTATAACTGATTACATAGCTAAACACTGATTATAACTGATGACATTGCTAAACACTGATTAATACTGATGAAATAGCTAAACACTGATTATAACTGATAATATAGCTACATACTGATTATAACTAATGACATAGCTAAACACTGATTATAACTGATGACATAGCTAAACACTGATTATAACCGATGAAATAGCTAAACACTGATTATAACTGATCACATAGCTAAACATTGATTATAACTGATAACATAGCTAAACACTGATTATAACTGATGACATAGCTAAACACTGATTATAACTGATCACATAGCTAAACATTGATTATAACATAGCTTGGCATAGTTTATGACAATGCACTTTACAAGATATTAGAACATATGTCCATTTACACCTTTTACAGTATATTGATATGACAGATATAGCCTCTTGCATATGCAGTTTTACACACATTCACATACGAAAACACTTCCAGACAGACACACATTGTTGCCAAGTTTTGAATTATTGTCCCTTTTTCTTTGTCCCCGTTATTGATCGGGCCTCTGTGAGATATTTGAGCCTTGCATCAGATGCGATGTTTTCCTTGCCAAAGTGGCTTTAAAATCCTCTGGAGCCGTGACATATTTCTCTGCTCCAAGTTCAGTAGTAAATGTTTAAATGTTCAATAAAAAGTGCTATCCTACTTCTGGAAGTGCATTAAAGAAAGGAAAATGAAGAAAATATATTTTTTTAGACGCTCGGTACTAACTGAGGGTGAACCGAATTTCCCACTTAACTCTTCCATACCTACAGTTACAAGATCAAAAGAAGTACAGTATTGTATGTCTAAATATTAATCCCATAAGGTATTTAAACTCAGCTCAACTTTAACACCAGACATTAGCTGGTAATACATAATAATGCAAACCTTTGTATTAAATACCTTTGTTTTGCAATTACCAGTAGTAAATAAGGCTTATCGCTAAAATCTAAAAAATTTCTGAAGGGTTCTATAATTATTCATTTTAAAAAAAGGTGTGTCTCTTATCTTATGAATTCTGCAGGTACTTAGCTTTTCAAGTGGGTATTATTATTATTATTATTATTATTATTATTATTATTATTACTATTATTATTATTATTATTATTATTATTATTATTGTTGTTGTTGTTGTTGTTATTGTTATTATTATTATTATTATTATTATTATTATTATTATTATGTTAAAATAAAGGAGACACAAAAAGTGCCTTAACGCACAGTTACAGGTAAAGGGGTGTTCCTGTGGTTTGGGTGTTTATTTAGAGTATTAATCCAGTTGTGTTGGGATTTATAGGAAGGAGTTGAACTCGATGGACAGTTTTATGTATAGTGATTGAGGATCAAGATTTAGAATCGTTTGGAGCCATTGTCATAAGCACTGGACACAATTCCCCCACCCCTTTAAACCATACCCCATTGTCTCAGTACTGGAAATAAACAGATAACCATGTTATTGCATGTGTAAAATTCAATATGTAATCAGCAAACATTTCCTTCCTCCTCCGGCGACCGATGCAGCCCCACACCCCCAGTCCTTATGAATGAACGGCTTAAGTCTGGTTAAAAGAGTTTATACTTTTATTTGTAGTAAAATTTGCTCAGTCGCAAAGATAGGATTCAGCATGGTCATATTACGCGTTTCGGATCAAGGATCCTTACTCATAGACACCCATGTTTTTCCCATAATACAATACTTTAAAAAGGCTAACTGGCCAATCAGCTTTCTCCCTTAATTTAACACATTCTCCATTTTCTTGTTTGTGAATCAAACTAGACAATCTGTTTCTTTTTCTATTGCTGAAAAAATGTATGTGAAACGTGTCGCGGGATAAAACCTTTATCCTTTAAGTCATTTGTAACAGGAAAGGAATATAAGATTTCCAAGTAAGTTAATTGTTATACGAGTAACATTGTACATCTTGTCACATGCATTAGCTGTCAAAAGCAATATGTGGGCAGGACAACACGGTCTCTAAAAGAGAGATTTCGTGAACATTTGAATGCCATTGCTAAACAGGACTGTAGATCCCCAGTAGGGAAACATTTCAGAGATTGTAATGGTGGGAACATTACACAATGTATGGTTCACGTTATTGAGAAAGTGAGATGTAGACTAAGAGGTGGGGACCCGTTAAAACTTCTCAATAAAAAAGAGGCCTATTGGATTCTGGAGTTGGAGGCACAATTACCAGCAGGTCTCAATTCTAGGTTTGATATCTCTTGTATAGTGTGATTCGAAAGTCTATGCCTTTTTTGTTAACATAGCTGGGGAATCATGGTGTCAATATAGTTTAAAAAGTGTGGTATGAATATATAGATTCCGATAAAAAGTATTGGGAGTTAAAGGGCAAGTCCAGACCCAAAATGAAAACTTACATACAGGTAAATCACCCCCCAAAACCCTAAACGGTAATAGTTTGAAATGTGAAAGGTGTAAGTCTAACCTGAAATCCTGCACAATGCCCTGTTTCCCCTGTTTCTGCTTCCTGGTTCTTCCAGTTAGTAACTGTCTGTTATGGATTTGACAGTTGACATCACAGCCAATGACTGAATGTTAATCCCCTGTCTGCCTCTTCTGAGCATGCCCAGGCTCAGTACAGGCTCAGTACAGATTTCTAAATGTCTCAGTTTCCATGAGGCATCCAGAAGCATAGCAGGCATACAGTAATGAATTCATAGGACAAACTATGATATATCAACATATTATAAAGAGGCCATTCTTTCTAAAAGATGTTATTATGAGGGTGGAGTTGTCCTTTAATCATTTAAAGATTGATAGATAAAGAGAGAGTATAGGAAAATAGAGCTATACACGTACACATATTCAACAAATAATGAAGCAAAAGGGTTTATAACAGAATAACAAATGAATAAGGAGATTGCACAAATGGTGCTAATTTTGCCCCAACCAATCAGATCTTATTTAATATTTGAAAGCTAACATCTTATTGGTTGGGGCAAAATTAGCACCATTTTTAACAATAAGAACCTTTATTGAATAACCCTGATAGTATCTTGTATTGCTAATTGTTTATTGCCAATTGTGGATAATGTGTAACTGAAGTTCTAAGGACTCAGGTAAAGAATTTGTTTTAAAGTTAAAACTTGATGTGTAAAAAAATCTTTTGCAATGTATTGCGATAGGAATCTGGATCTGGCCAAATCAGCAATAGAAAAAGAAACAGATTGTCTAGTTTGATTTACAAACAGTATTAAGAAATTGAAGAAAGTGTTAAATTAAGGAAGAAAGCTGATTGGCCAGTTAGCCTTTTTAAAGTATTGTATTATGGGAAAAACATGGGTGTCTATGAGTAAGGATCCTAGATCTGAAACGCGTAATATGACCATGCTGAATCCTATCTTTGCGAGTGAGCAAATTTTACTATGCACAAATAAAGTATAAACTCTTTTAACCAGACTTTAACCGCCGTTCATTCATAAGTAGAGATGTCCGAACTTCGCAAAATACGAGGATCCGCGAATTTTCGAAAAAATTTGAAAATCCGCGAGCGGACCCATTAACATGAAAAAAATCCTCGAAAATACGAGAAATCCTCGTAATTTAGAAAATTTTCAAAAATACAAGAAATCCTCGTTATTTTGAAAATTTTCGAAAATACGTATTTCGAAAATACAAGAAATCCTCGTAATTTTAAAAATTTTCAAAAATACGAGAAATCCATGGTTCGGAAGTTCGGAAGGCGTAAAATACGGAAAAATCTGCCGTTCACGACTGGGATAAATCCGCGGCGGATCCATGTTCGGATCCGCGAACCGGCCATCCCTATTCATAAGGACTGGGGGAGTGGGGCTGCATTGGCCGCCGGAGGAGGAATGAGATTTTTGCTGATTATCTGTGTGGGGTCGGGACAAGCCCTTGGCGGAAGCACGCCCCGAGGTTCGGAACGAGACACGGAAGGAAAAAGTCGGGCCTGGGTGATCGCATGGGAGAGGGACTCTCCTGATCTCCGAATTGAGTCACGGCTGACGGAAGGTAAAACGGCCTTGAGCCACTGACTATATGGATTAAAATTCAATATGCACCACATACTTCCAATTCTGTGTGTTATACACCCCCCTCCCTTTTTCTATTTGAGAATGGTATCCCTTTAACAACTTATCCCAAGATATTCAAGAGGAGAGCGCACAGTTCAGCACATAAAACTGCATCAATGGAAGTAAGAGATTCCGTGATGAATGGGGCTATTCACCAACCTCTGCTGGAGTTACTGAGGCCATGCATTTAATTCAAGCCATAAAAATACATTTCAACGTGATTTCTCTTTGCTACATGCTTCAGGTTAGAAAGTCCAGCTGTGATGGAAAAGCACCACATATCCAGTTGGCCCAAAGAAATGAATGGCATTTTAGATCAATTATAGTCCCCGAAACGCAGTGGATGGCTTCAGTCTGTCATTTTTCCTGCTGGTGTGTAAAAACGTTCAGAACATTTCTGGATTTTCTGTTTCTGTGTCTCTTTTCAGAAAAGCTTTAATGGCTCAGCATACAACCCATCAGAAGAAAGGGTCCTGGTAATGACTCAGACAGGAGGTATTGAGTGGAATGGTCAATGCCATTGTATTGCTGTTGGTATTGATGTTGCATTACTCTGTACTTAATGCTAAAGGTATGGAACAAACTTAAAGGGACACTATACTCATACAGTAACCAAGTACTCTGACTGTAAAGCCATCATTTTTTGCACAAGTTCCATTAATATCATGAAATTCCCCAACTTATATATATATATATAACTTGCATTTTTTCAACATTATATAGTATGTGGACAGGAAGTGACCTAGAGTTTCTGTTACAATAGGGACAGTTAACCCTAGTGTGGAGTCCCAAGTTCTAAGCGACTTTAAGTATCAGCATCTCCCTATACTCCCCCAACTGGTGAGAATACAGATAACATACAATCATTGGAAGGCATACAATATGAATGTATCCATGCTGGTTAAAGAAATAAATACAGATTATAATCTTTATTTAACCCACTAGGGGCCAATGTTTTCAATTCCTTAATCCACCAGGTTTCACGACATTTAAGTCTGTGTTCCCTATCACCCTGAAAGTTTAAGGGAACACTCTCCAATACAATAAACCTCATGTCCCTCCCTCTGTGTCCCTTTTCCACAAAATGCCTCGCTAAAGGCAAATTCACACGTTTTTGGGTCACTGAGGAGTTATGTTGTGAAATACGTGATTTGACTTTCTGTGTGGTCTCCCCCACATAGAGGAGACCACACGGACAGATAATCACGTAAACAACAAACCTTGAATCACAGGTAAATTTACCTCGTCATTCAATTTTATTTCCATTAATTGGATGTACAAAATGAGTTCCCTTAACCACCATATTGCAATTTATGCAGTGACAGCATGGATACATTCCTTTCCTCCCTCCATCTAACCAAGGGATTGTCTATCGTGTTGTACCCTAGTGGAAGCAACCAATTTCCCAATGGTGTCATTCCTCCTATATGACATCAGTGGGGGCACATCGAATTCTCTAACTTCAGGATAAGCCTGCTTCAAAATGGGCCAATGACGTTTCAAGACCCAACCAATCTGGGAGCTGTGATGGGTAAATTGGGACACAAAGGTAAGTCTAGGGGCCCTATCTTTTTTTACTTTATTCAAACCCTCTACCATATTTACTTTTTCTCTTGCTCTATCCAATACCACTTTTGGGATTTGGGACTCCACACTAGGGTTAACTGTCTCTATTGTAACAGAAACTCTAGGTCACTTCCTGTCCACATACTATATAATGTTGAAAAAATGCATGTTAATATACAGTCACATGTTACTTGAGAAAGGGCGATGTGATGCCTGAAACGTCGCTTGTTGTTGAACATGTGACAAGATTCAATAAAGACAAACGTGTTTTATATGGAGGAGTGCTGCTTCGTTTCTATGTGCTATTGAATATTTGGCAGGACTGTGGAGCCTGTGTTGAAGCTTGCACCCATTGTTATCCCTATTGCTACGGAGTGCTGCCGACATGTTTGTGTTATATTTATATATATATTAGTATTGTCTATTAAGGAGTTGTTTCCCTTTTCTCTTTCTGGTCAGGGCAGCTAGTGTTTCTTTTAGACTGCAGGTTATTTTATTATCTATTACCTCTGATATACCCAATAGTTTATTTCTTTACTATTCGAGATGAACCCAGTGCCCTAGGTATCTGCTAGGTTTCCCCCTCACCCCACCCCCTGCTTGTGTCCAGGGCCTGACCAATTGGAAAATGTGCTCTGCTAGAAGCATATATTCACATTGGTCAGACTCTGCACTCAGTTTAGGGTCACACCAATACCAGGGACCATTTCCCCATAAATAATCATACATTCTGTAGTCATTAATATACATATACATTGGTAGAGATAAATAAATCAGCCTTTCTGTTTAATGAACTCAAATTGTACATTTTGGAACTATTTTAGGGATAAGTGGAGATGAGTCTGGCTTACAGAAACAGAACGATTTCTAGATTGCCACTTACATAACAAACCGGCATGATTTGCTCTAAATCAAGATCCAAACAAACTGACGTGAACATCTCTGAAATAAGTAATATTAATTTCTAAAATCTGTGTGTTGCCTTTTGCTAAGATGGCACAGATGGCTTGGATTGGCACTTATGGAATGATGGCGTAATTGGCACCTATTGAAACCTCTCAAAGTTTTGCAAAATATGCGAGAAAATATTAACTAGGTTTTTGTGAAATCCTCAAAATCATCAGCAGCAGCCTGATATGTTAAACATCCCATGCCGATTGCCAGATTTTGTCCGGTAACTATGGTGGTAAGGGCAAGTAAACATTTACCACCTGCAGAAGCAATAGCTTAAATTATTTAGCAATAAAACATTGCACTAAACCAGTCCTAACACTAGAACCATCCTGTATAATGTAACTTCAACATTTGCGGATTAATTGTGTTTGTAATTAGGCATCTTTCAGATCTTTATCTTAAGCGGTTCCAGATGTTTGCCGCTAGAGAAACGTTCTATGTAGCGTTTTTCTAGCGTCAACTAGAGATTTCTAATAGGTTTCTAATAGAACCCAGTTTCAAATCGAATCTGAGGGTTTGATGTCCCGGCGAAACTTTTGGAACTTCCGAATTTCACAGAACCCGGATTTTTTGAAAATTTCGGAAATTTGAAAACGGAACGAAACGCAACAGTTTCAAACATCTCTAGAGTCAACCTTCAGGAACTGCTTGGGAAACTTTGAGCATTTGAAGTCAGTCTGAAAGTAGGCTAAGATTTTTATGTTTAATTTTGCTTGGCCATAATGCCCTAGGGTCAACCGAGCAATCCGGCCGTTCATTGATTCATCCTGGCGAATACATGTGTGCTTCTCAGTCAGAATAATACTATATTTCTTGTAGCACCTTCCTGCTGGCCAAATTTTGCACCAATCCTATAGACATGAATGGGGCTTTCAACATCAACAGCAAAAGACAATGGGAATTATGAAGTAGGGGCCATCAATCATTGAAAAGGTTTTTCGATCTCTTTTTTTACAGCAATTTTAAAATTTTCAATATTTCGACTTATCCTCTGAATCCGCGGATTTTTAAAACTAAACCTGGTTTGTTTTTGAATCTGATACTGATCTTTACTCATCAGCCTGTGAAAGGATTGAGATGCTGTACCTGTACCTGGAAGTGCAGAAGGAAATGAATTTGTCTTGGTTTGTTACTAGTGGTGATTTACTTGTTTAGTAAGAGGTCAGTAAGAGGTCTGTTAGGGAAAACCGTGTAACGTAAGATCTAGGAATTGTATTTATGAAGAGGCTGTATTCTTGAAGATGCCGTTGGACTGGATTAAGGGTGGAATATTAAATGAACCTTGTAATGTATTCTGCAGTACAGCTGCCCAGTAAAAAAATAGAAAAAAAATTGCAATTGGTTGGTATTCCACTCTATATCATTCTGAATGCCTGTTATGCCTAAATGAATTAGAATAATAAATAAAAGATTTAAAGGGGGTTAAAGTTTAAAGCATTTAAGAAAAGCTTTTACCCATTAACATTTTGTAACCAAATATATCTTAACAACCCCCCCTGTACTGACATTTACCCTGATTGCCTTATACCGTCTGGTTTGCGTGTGAAATGCCTAGTGAGAGATGCCAAGTAATTAAAGCCCACCTGCCACTTTCATGAGTAAATACACCTGATTGCAGGTGCACTAACACTGTGCCTATCTGACACACATGCACCATTTCAAAATAAAACTCCTAAAATTACAAAATAAAAGCTTGAGTACTGTAGTGTATGGTGATACCTTTTTATTGTGGACTTCATTTTTATCAACAAGCTTCAGAGAGATCCACTCTCTTCTTCAGGTGTAGCAGCGCACTAACTACAAGGCTTCAACACACGTATCCATAAAAATAAAAGTGCAATAATAAACCCAATATATATTTACTCAGAATGAAGTTTGTAATTTATACTCCCTCTGACATATCTCACATTACTAGAGCTTTGTGCAGCCATAGCGTGTTCCTGTCCAAAATGAGGCCATTTTTATACTTTCCCGTTTCTAGTTGGGCAATAAAAATCATTCACTTCTTATCCCATAACATCTTGGTTGCTATGTCCTCTCCTCTACACTAGAGATGGTCGAACTATTGAAAGTTCGGCCCGTTTTCGAACTTTCGAACTATTGTAAAAGTTCGAAAGTTCTAAAGTTCGAAAACGGACCCATTAAAGTCTATGGGAGGCAAATAGTTCAAAAAGTTCGAGTCAAATACAACTAAAATATTAATGGTAACTTAATGTAAATGGCTGTGGGACCTGGGAAATGGTCTGGGGAGCATGTTCCAATATCCAGGACTTTTGTAAAATCGATTTTACTCTTACACGCGCTACTTTCGAGCTTTCGCGTTCGAACGTTCGAGGTAACATGGACATTTTACTTGCAGATTCGATGCTCGCGTATAGGCTGTAATGGAGACTTTACTCGCAGATTCGATGTTCGCGCCTAGATACCATGTACATTTTACTCGCGGATTCGAACGTTCGAACATTCGATAAATCATCGAAAGTCCGGGAAATATTGAAAGTCCGCGTCCGAGATAGTTCGAGAAGTCCGGGTCCGTTCGAACTCGAACAGTTCGGCTCGAACTCGGGTTCGAGTTCGAGTTCTATGCCATCCCTACTCTACACCGGTTGTTCACTATTGAGAAAGCGATGTGCTAAGAGGCTTTCATTGATAGAAAAACTGCAATTTTTTTTGCGGTTTGAGTCTGAAGGAACAAATTCCCTTGTTCAAAACCAATTATAAGAACAGTGTGGCCGGGTTCTTATAGATTCAAATTCTGTCTGCATTATCTCAGATTTTCATGCTTTCAAGGTTGATAAAAGTTAGAACAAATGCAATTACCTGACGAAGGGACCGTGTTTGTAAAATGCAGGACGATGGAGATGTTATACCGGAACCGTGATTGAAAAAAAGATTTGTTTATTTTACCACTATAATTCATGCGTGTCCTATATTTGTCTTAGGTACATTAACTGCTGCTCTCGGCAGGCGATGGGAAATAATTTTTTTTATGGCCAGAAGGTTCTTTTAGCTCCTTCTACAAGGTAAGGAGACACATTTCCACCACATTAAGGTCCATGAGTCGCCCCCAGAAACAGCCCAGCTCAGAGCCAAATTTTCACAGAATATGTTATATATGAAAAGCCAAGATACACACATTGACCATGTTTTAGGCTTCCAAACAACAAGACAGTAAAATGGGGTTCCATAATAGATATTGATGTTAAAAATAAACCTGCATATCTGATAAAATCTTTCAGTTACCACTAGGGATGGACTAGAACTCAAACCCGAGTTTGAGTCAGATTTCATGAGTTTGTACGAACTCGGACTTTTATGGACTCTCAAACTTTCAAACTTTTCGGACTCGTGGACTTTTCAATAATCCTTGACCATTTGAAGAGTCTCTAATTTTCAAATCAATAACCTTCAACTTTAGCACTGCATAACCCTAGAATACGGTGTTCGGTAACCCTCGAATTCAGCGGTAAACTGCGAGTTTAGCGCTCCATAACCCTAGAATGATGTGTTTGTTAACCCTCAAATGCAGTGTGCGACAACCCTATATTCAGCTATAAACCTTGAATGTTGCATTCGATTTCCGTAATCCTCAAAAATTCAATGTGGAAGCTCGGAAATAGCCCGAACATGAGAAAAGTTAGTATTTGAACAAGTTTTGATGATATGTACATGTTCCTCAAAGCCATTTATAGTAAGTTACCATTGCTATATTAACTGTATTTTATCAGAGCTTTTCAAACTATTTGACCCCATTGACTTTAATGGGTCAGTCTTCGAAATATCGAATTATCGGACATTTACTGAACTTTAGGAAGTTTGTCCATCTCTAGTTATCACACATATTGCACTCGAAAAAGAAATC
The DNA here is from genome assembly GCA_019447015.1 of Hymenochirus boettgeri. NCBI lineage: Eukaryota > Metazoa > Chordata > Amphibia > Anura > Pipidae > Hymenochirus > Hymenochirus boettgeri. The sequence continues at coordinate 6,036,688 of CM033470.1, forward strand.
ACTACAAGTATTATCTTAGTTTGTGCTGCATTTTTTAAATAAAAGTTTGAAAAAATAATTCATTATTACAATTACAGTATTTGTCTAAAGTATATTGCACAATGCGCACACCTGGGCATTCTATATGTTGCCTTCATTTTTGAAGTATTAATTGATTTCATTCCCTTTGATATGCTTTGGTCAGTAGTGAGCTGCCATGTCAGGTACTGAAAAGGTCCTTCTTCTTCTTCCCAGGATGCACCACTTCCTTGGAATGTTCCTAACAGTAATTTGTACTGATTGGCTGTTGGATGGGTCACACATGCTCAGATCGCTACTGAGCGACTGAATCCACCCAGGGACTGAGACCATAATGGACACTATTAGGGATCCTGCAAACAGGAAGTCAGTAATAGATTTTTTTAGTAATATAAATAGTTTTTATTTATACACAGATATATTCTGACTAAAATGAGAACCTATCTCCTTTTTTTTCTTGAAATGATAAGTATTTGTGTTGAACATCCCCAAACCACTTGTTCAAGCTAAAGGGTTAATTAAAAGCTTGTCCTATTTTCCCTCTGGTCCCCCAGTAAGTATGTAACTATTTCTTTAAATCCAGTAACTTACTGTACATGCCAATAAACCTTTTAGCAGTGACACTACGTTAAATGAAAATAAGATTTAACGTGAAAATAGTTTAAGTTCTACAAGATTAGTAGTTTATTTAATGAAAAACTAGACTGAAGTACATAAAACATAAAATCCCAGTAAATATAATCTAATAAAGTGTAACAGCACCGTTTTCAATAAAAATAAGACAGTCAGTATTTATGTGTCTAAAAATATTACTTTTTAATGGTCCCAATATTAGTGATGGACAAACTCCTTTTAGTTTAATTTGCATTTCTGAGTTTACATGAACCCGCTATATGCAGTTAGTGCTACCAGTCAATAACTAGTACACGCGTTTGCCAAACGCCTCCTCTGTAAAACACTCTGCAGGCTGGTAAAAGGTCAACTGACCATTATTGTGTAGACAAACACTTTTCCCTTTAGCCAAAAAATCCTGCCTCAGTTAACTTTAATAAAGTGTGCTCAATAAAAGTTTAAAGCGCTGCAACCACTTGGTATTACCACCCCTACCCTGTGGGCATAGCCCATGCCAGACATACATATATAGTAATAGTAACATAGTATTGGAGGTTGTATAAATACATACGTCCATCTAGTCCAACCTTTATACCCTACCCATAATGTCTGTATAACAGTTACATAGCAACATAGTATTGGAGGTTGTATAAAGACATACGTCCAACTAGTCCAACCTTTATACCCTACCCATAATGTCTGTCTAACAGTTACATAGTAACATAGTATTGGAGGTTGTATAAAGACATACGTCCATCTAGTCCAACCTTTATACCCTACCCATAATGTCTGTATAACCGTTACATAGTAACATAGTATTGTAGGTTTTATAAAACATACTCCTCTAGGCCAACCTTTATACCCACCTATAATGTCTGTATAACAGTTACATAGTAACATAGTATTGGAGGTTGTATAAAGATAAACGTCCATCTAGTCCAACCTTTATGCCCTACCCATAATGTCTATAACAGTTACATAGTAACATAGTATTGGAGGTTGTATAAAGACATACGTCCATCTAGTCCAACCTTTATACCCTACCCATAGTGTCTGTATAACAGTTACATAGTAACATAGTATTGGAGGTTGTATAAGACATACGTCCATCTAGTCCAACCTTTATACCCTACCCATAATGTCTGTATAACAGTTACATAGTAACATAGTATTGGAGGTTGTATAAAGACATACGTCCATCTAGTCCAACCTTTATACCCTACCCATAATGTCTATAACAGTTACATAGTAACATAGTATTGGAGGGTGTATAAAGACATACGTCCATCTAGTCCAACCTTTATACCCTACCCTTAATGTCTGTATAACAGTTACATAGTAACATAGTATTGGAGGTTGTATAAAGACATACGTCCATGTAGTCCATCCTTTATACCCTACGCATAATGTCTGTATAACAGTTACATAGTAACATACAGGGAGATTCAATAAAAGTTCTTATCATTAAAACTGGTTCTAATTTTGCCCCAACCAATCAGATCTTGTTAGACAGACATTATGGGTAAGGTGTGAAGGATGGACTAATCCATTAATTAAACAACATATCATTAATAATCTGATTATTATTTTTTGAAGGATAATTCTAATTATAATCTAGGTTGCAGATAACATCTTTACATCAAAACAGACAAACCAAAATATTCTCCAAAATAAATACAAAGCAAAAAAAAATGATGGTTCAGTTATCACTAGTGATGGCCCAGTTAGAGGATCCAGGTTCGCGAACGGCAGATATCGCCTTCTGAACTTTCCCAAACCACGTTTTCGAAAATTTTCAAAATTACGAGGATTTCTCGTATTTTCGAAAATGCATGAAAATACGTATTTTAAAAAATTTTTGAAATTACGAGGATTTTCGTATTTTCGAGAATGCAGGAGAATACATATTTTCGAAGAATCCTCGTATTTTCGAGGATTTTTTCATTTTAATGGGTTTCAAATTTTCTAATTTTTTCGAAAATTTGCGGACAGGATTTTGCGAAGTTCAGACATCTTTAATCATCACATGAATAACAAAGACTATTTGAAAGATTAAATAGCAAGTCTTTGCCGAGACATAGGGAAACACACAAGATCAGCTCCTAAGCAGCTATTAGAGATAGTGTGAATACACAAACGTCTACAACCACACAGGTTGAATAATATTGTCTTATTCATTTTGCTTCTGGGAGCAGCCTTTGTGCTTTCTGCTTGAATGGAGCTCAAGGTGTGATTACCCTATTAAATATCATAGAGAACAAGGAAGGAGAAAAAAATTACATTGGATCTGTGTCAAACTATGAGATCTGTCAAGCAAAGCAAGACAAGGTAGCCAGATGAGCTCTGGGAGTAGGTGGGAAACATATCTTATTTAAAGATAACGCAATAGGGTTTAATACAAAATTCAAACTACATCTTAGACATTTTCATTTCCCTTTGATGAATACATTGCTAACAGTAGAACATTCTTTCTTCTCACACAACTGTGGTCTCTGAACAAGTTAAAGGACATCTCCACCCTTTAAACTAAAAATGGTTACCTGCCCTCAGCACCAAATTATATATTCAGAACCCTATTAGTTGCATTATTAACCAGATATTTAAGGATAATTATTGCCTTAATTCTGGCAGCATTGGCAGGCTCCTCCCTCCATGCAGTAAATCAAGGCTGTAACTGATGATATCACAGCCAATGATTGGTTGCTGTTTTCCTTTTTTTTTTTTCCTTTGCACATCCTCAAGCTTATTAAAAGCTCATTGAGCAGAGGGAGGAGGCAGATACCTTTTCAAGAATAGAATGTCATTAAATATCTGGTTACAAATATTAATATAAATGTATATAATAATAATAATAATAATAAAGTAATAAACTGGTAAAAACACTGTAGCAGTTGAGGTTGCTGCAGATAACTGACAAGTCACCAATTTATGTTTTAAATATGAGGTAAAGTCTCCAGACAACATTGTCCCAACAGACAGAGCACATTCACAAAAGTGCAACAAACTCTGTCTTACCTCTCCCTTTGCTGTGGCTGCTGAGTGATTCATGAAATTCTCCTGTCAATACTATGGGTCAGCTCCCATAATCTGCATTTGCTGAGTAAACCACCAGCTAAGTGTCACTGTACATGCACATGCTCTGTATTGCTCAACAGATCAAAACAAGGACATTACAGCATTGCTTCCTAGATGCTGAAAGCCAATCATACAACAGCACAGGGATCCTCCCTCTCCCTGACACAGAACAGGGATTTACATGTTTTTGTTTTCAAACACATTCAATGCTCCTGTCCTTAAAAAAAATCATTGAAAAAGGAAACTTAATTTTTACTGTGTATTTCTTAGCTACCATGGATGTAAGAAACAGAATATTAACATTTCAGTAAAAAATAAAAGTAAGTCTGGGGAATTTAACCTGCAACTTCATGTATTCTAACATGCAAAAAGCATAGCTCTAACTCCTATTCTAACAAAGATACCATGTGGGACACTTGTACATGTAGCAGCTTTATCTTTTTCTAAGAAAATTGTGACCTTTTGGACTGTTTATTTCTAAAACATGCACTCTATCAGATGAGCCACTATCTAACAAGCAATTAGCTCTGATCCTACTCGTAAACAGCTCGCAAAAGTAGACCAGCTGTTTAAAAGTACCTATATCTCAGCATGGGAACATCTGAGAACGGTATAATAAAAACAAAATTAAAACAAATGTGTGGTAATGTATGTAAAAATGTAACCAAAAAATCTGGGTGAATTTGCTCTCTAAACTTAAATAAAAGCCTACAAGCCTACAAAGCCTTTCCTTTAAAATGAGCCATGAATCACATCATTTAACATTTTGCCCATTAAAATGATTTCTGATAAAATTTTATTACATAACGTCTAGAACTGTTTGATAAACATTTTACAAATAAGAAACATTTTAACAAATAGTTAATAATTCCATTTTATCTTCCATCCAAATTTCTGTAAATGTTTTCACTAAGCTCCTATTTTGAAATTTATACTCATTCATAAATTCATGTAGTTTTAAGAATTGATCGAGTTTGTTTCCCTAATAAAATTTCTTGAAATATAAAGCGCCCTGCTTTAAAACTCATACGAAATAAATGTTATTGTTTGAACTGCACCCGATAATTTATACAACATATAAGCATAATTGACAAATGTCTATAAAACAAAGATAAAGTTTATCTGAAAGTATTCTGTAGGCTAAACTTATCTACAGTAACTTACTTTATTTTTAAGTTTTCATTTTTTAAGGGGATTTTACAAATAATATATTTTCAAAAAAATGTGTTAATCGGAAGTTTGGTGTGACTGGAAAAACATTACATAGTCTAGATTCCTATTATAATCTACAAGTAAAGATGAACAGAACCAGCACGTTTCATTCCAAGAAATGTGTCCAAATTCACAAAAAAAAAACAACATTAAATTTTGACAATTTGACACTGGTTTACACTTTTTGACACAGCACGTTACATTTCCAATATTTCTACATTGAATTCTCCACTTTTCCTTTTTTTGATATTGAATTTTGGTGAAGTTCCGCCCCTTGAAATTCCAAATCCATGAAGTCTCTACATCTAAACCAGGTTTGGTTAAAAAATGGGACTCATTTCTAGAGATTGCCGAACTTCATAAAGTTCGGTCCGTTTCCGAACTTTCAAACTTCAGTAAAAGTTTGAAAGTTCAAATTCGGACCCATTAAAGTCAATGGGAGAGTGATAGTTAGAAAAGTCCAGATGATTTACAGATAAACTAACAATGGTAACATACTGTGAAATGGCTGTGGCACCTGGGAAATGGTCTGGGGAACATGTCACCAAAACCTGTTTAAACACTTCTTAAATACGAGCGGTCAATTGTCAGGTTTTGCACAAGCTACATTCGAAGGTTACGGCCAATTCGAGGATTACCGAATGATACTTTTGAGGGTTAGCAGAAAAAGAACCATAAATCCGAGGATTACTGAAACGAATGATACTTTTGAGGATTAGTGAACGATACATTCTAGGGTTAGCAGAAACGATCCATACATTCGAGGGTTACCAAAATGAACAATACTTTCGAGGGTTACCAAAAATTGAAGGCTGCATTCGAGGGTTAGCGAACAATACATTCTAGGGTTACCAAACGGTTCATAAATTCGATAATTATCAAATTTATGATAATTATCGAAAATACAGCAGAGATTCCGGAAAAAAGAACTAGTTCGAATAGTTTGAGTTTGTCTGAACTCATAAAGTTCAGCTCGAAGTTGGGTTTGAGTTCGTTTTTGTGTCCATCTTTACTGGTAAGTACTAAGGTATGGGCATGTTAATAAAGGTTAAAATGAAAAAAACATTTACTGTATACTTGCTAATACTAAACTGGAGAGGGCTATTTAATTCTGTGTGTCTATGTACTGTGAACTGTAATGTAGAACATCCAACCATACTATATGCTCAATGCTGTCATTTACCTGTTATAGAACAAGATTTTATTTTCCTGTTTAACAGAATGAAAGAAATGCATGCTCATTTACCCAGAGACGCTATTGCTCTGTGTAAATGCTCCTTTTGCGATTCAATAGATGTGGGTAAATCCCGGTAAGGGGGTAAAGGTTCTTGGTTACCATTTAGAAATGTTCTCATAGTGTCAAAATTATAATATTTGCTCATTAACAAAAGTGTATAGTCAACAGAGAATGTTATCATTGCCATTAAGATTAACAAAACTACTTGACAACAGGGTTGGAGGAAAAGGGGGAAAGTGGGTACTCCTGTATGGGGCCAGGACTTGCCAGGGGGCTGGAGAGTGAGGAGGGTGTTTCCCCTGCAATACTGCATTCAGCCACTAGAAGCTCTGTTTCTAGAATGAGAACTGGAGAAGAGAAATGGGACGTGTGTTCCCAGGATTTTCTTTTGTCTAATTCATGGCTCTATGCCTCACTCAGTAAGTGTCTTTACTGTCTATATACAGTATGGAGGCAATTTATATATACAGGCCAGTGTGTCCTGGACCTTGAATTTATATATAATGGTCAGTGTGTGCTGGACATGGCTTTTTATATATTCAGGTCAGTGTGTGCTGGACATGACATTTTATAAATAAATTTCATTGTGTGCTGGACATGGCATTTTATATATAAAGGTCAGTGTGTGCTGGACATGGCATTTTATATATACAGGTCAGTGTGTGCTGGACATGGCATTTTATATATATAGGTCAGTGTGTGCTGGACATGGCATTTTATATATACAGGTCAGTGTGTGTTGGACATGGCATTTTATATATAATGGTCAGTGTGTGCTGGATATGGCATTTTATATATACAGGTCAGTGTGTGCTGGACATGACATTTTTAATCACAGTTAGTTGTACTGTACATGTCATTTTAATATATATAGGTCCAGTGTGGTGCTGGAAATGCATTTTTTATAAAGTCATTGTGTCTGGACATGACATTTTTATATATAGGTCAGTGTGTGCTGGACATGCATTTTAAATATAAAGGTCAGTGTGTGCTGGACATGGCATTTTATATATATAGGTCAGTGTGTACTGTACATGGCATTTTATATATATATAGGTCAGTGTGTGCTGGACATGACATTTTATATATAAAGGTCAGTGTGTGCTGGACATGGCATTTTATATATATAGGTCAGTGTGTACTGTACATGGCATTTTATATATACAGGTCAGTGTGTGCTGGACATGGCATTTTATATATATAGGTCAGTGTGTACTGTACATGGCATTTTATATATACAGGTCAGTGTGTGCTGGACATGGCATTTTATATATCCAGGTCGTGGTGTGTTGGACATGGCATTTTATATATAATGGTCAGTGTGTGCTGGACATGGCATTTTATATATAATGGTCAGTGTGTGCTGGATATGGCATTTTATATATACAGGTCATTGTGTGCTGGACATGGCATTTTATATATAATGGTCAGTGTGTGCTGGACATGGCATTTTATATATAATGGTCAGTGTGTGCTGGACATGACATTTTATATATACAGGTCAGTGTGTGTTGGACATGGCATTTTATATATAATGGTCAGTGTGTGCTGGACATGGCATTTTATATATAATGGTCAGTGTGTGCTGGATATGGCATTTTATATATAAGGTCAGTGTGTGCGGACATGCATTTTATATATAATGGTCAGTGTGTGTTGGACATGACATTTTATATATACAGGTCAGTGTGTGCTGGACATGACATTTTATATATAAAGGTTAGTGTGTACTGTACATGGCATTTTATATATATAGGTCAGTGTGTGCTGGACATGACATTTTATATATAAAGGTTAGTGTGTGCTGGACACGGCATTTTATATATACAGGTCAGTGTGTGCTGGACATGACATTTTATATATAAAGGTTAGTGTGTGCTGGACATGACATTTTATATATAAAGGTTAGTGTGTACTGTACATGGCATTTTATATATACAGGTCAGTGTGTGCTGGACATGACATTTTATATATACAGGTCAGTGTGTGCTGGACATGGCATTTTATATATACAGGTCAGTGCGTGCTGGACATGGCATTTATATATACAGGTCAGTGTGTGCTGGACATGACATTTTATATATACAGGTCAGTGTGCTGGACATGACATTTTATATATATATATATATATATATATATATATATAGGTCAGTGTGTGCTGGACAAGGCATTTTATATATAAAGGTCAGTGTGTGCTGGACATGACATTTTATATATACAGGTCAGTGTGTGCTGGACATGGCATTTTATATATACGGTCAGTGTGCTGGACATGCATTTTATATATACAGGTCAGTGTGTGCTGGACATGGCATTTGTAATATATACGGTCAGTGTGTGCTGGAACATGGCCATTTTATATATATATATATATATATATGTCAGTGTTTGGACGGCGTTATGACATGTGTTAGCATATTTATATCAGGTCAGTGTGTGCTGGACATGGCATTTATATATACAGGTCTGTGTGCTGTACATGACATTTTATATATAAAGGTCAGTGTGCTGACATGACATTTATATATATGTCAGTGTGTGCTGGACATGACATTTTATATATAAGGTCAGTGTGTGCTGGACATGACAATTTTATATATACAGGTCAGTGTTCTGGACAATGGCATTTATATATATAGGTCAGTATGTGCTGGACATGACATTTTATATATAAAGGTCAGTGTGTGCTGGACATGACATTTTATATATACAGGTCAGGGTGTTCTGGACATGGCATTTTATATATAATATATATCGGTCGTGTGTGCTGGACATGACATTTTATATATACAGTCAGTGTGTGCTGGACATGGCATTTTATATATCAGGTCAGTGTTGCTGGACATGGCATTTTATATATATAAGAGTCAGTGTTTGGCTGGACATGACATTTTATATATAAGGTCAGTGTGTGCTGGCCATGACATTTTATATATACAGGTCATGTGTGCTGGCCATGGCATTTTATATATACAGGTCAGTGTGTGCTGGACATGACATTTTATATATATAGGTCAGTGTGTGCCTGGACTGACATTTTTATATAAGGTCAGTGTGTGCTGGACATGACATTTTATATATAAGGTCAGTGTGTGCTGGACACATGAATTTTATATATCAGGTCAGTGTGTGCTGACATGGCATTTTATATAATATATAATAATATTATATATATATATATATATATATTATATATTATATACAGGTCAGTGTGTGCTGGCATGCATTTTATATATATATAGATATATTCACAGTCAGTGTGTGCTGGACATGCATTTTATATACAGGTCAGTGTGGGCTGGACTGCATTTTATATATAAGGTCAGTGTGTGCTGGACATGACATTTATATATAAAGGTCATGTGTGCTGGACATGGCATTTTATATATAAGGTCAGTGTGTGCCTTGACTGACATTTTATATAAGTCAGTGTGTGCTGGACATGGCATTTTAATATACAGGCGTTGTGTGCTGGACATGCATTTATATATAAAGGTCAGTGTGTGCTGGACATGACATTTTATATATACAGTCAGTGTGTGCTGCATGGCAGTTTTATATCCAGGTCAGTGTGTGCTGGACATGCATTTATATATACTGGGTCAGTGTGTGCTGACATGACTTTTATATATACATCAGTGGTGTGCTGCCATGACATTTTATATATACGGTTCATGTGGTGCTGGACATGCATTTTATATATAAGGTCAGTGTGTGCTGGACATGCATTTTATATATATCGGTCAGTGTGTGCTTGGACATGACATTTATATTACGTCATTATGTCTTGACGTGACATTATATATATCAGGTCAGTGTGGTGCTGGACATGACATTTTATAATACAGTCAGTGTGTGCTGCACATGACATTTTATATATACAGGTCAGTGTGTGCCTGGACAGTGCATTTTATATATATGGTCAGTGTGTGCTGGACATGACATTTATATTACAGGTCAGTGTGTGCTGCACATGACATTTTATATATACAGTCAGTGTGTGCTGGACTGGACATTATATATATCAGGTCAGTGTGTGCTGGACATGACATTTTATATATACAGGTCAGTGTGTGTGCTGCACTGACCTTTTATATTACGGTCATGTGTGTTGGACATGACATTTTATATATACAGGTCAGTGTGTGCTGGACATGACATTTTATATATAAAGGTCAGTGTGTGCTGGACATGACATTTTATATATACAGGTCGTGTGCGCTTGGACATGTCTTTAATATACAGGTCAGTGTATGCTGCACATGACTTTTATAATACAGGTCAGTGGTTGCTGCCATGGACATTTATATATACAGGTCATGTGTTGCTGGACATGACATTTTATATATACAGGTCAGTGTGTGCTGGACATGACATTTTATATATACAGGTCAGTTGTGCTGGACATGACATTTTAATATACAGGTCAGTGGGTGCTGACATGGCATTTTACATATACGTCAGTGTGTGCTGGACATGACATTTATATATAAGGTCAGTGTGTGCTGGATGCTACATGACATTTTATATATACAGGTCAGTGTGTGCTGGACATGGCATTTATTACATATACAGGGTCAGTGTGTGCTGGACATGCATTTTAATATATACAGGTCAGTGTGTGCTGGACATGACATTTTATATATAATCAGTGTGTCTGGCTACATTTTATTATAAAAGGTCAGTGTGTGCTGGACATGACATTTTAATATATACAGGTCGTTGTGCTGGACATGACATTTTATATATACAGGTCAGTGTGTGCTGGAACTGACTTTTATATATACAGGTCAGTTGTGCTGGACGATGACATGATATTACTACAGGTCAGTGTGGCTGGACATGACATTTTATTATACAGGTCAGTGTGTGGCTGGACATTGACATTTTAATATCAGGTCAGTGTGTGCTGGACATGACGTGGTTACATATACAGGTCAGTGTGTGCTGGACATGAATTTTTATATATACGGTCAGTGTGTGCTGGACATGCCATGTTACATATACAGGTCATGTGTGTGCTGGACATGACATTTTATATACAGGTCAGTGTGTGCTGGACATGACATGTACATATACGTTAGTGTGGTGCTGACTGACATTTTACTATACAGGTCAGTGTGTGCTGGACATGACATTTTATATATAAAGGCAGTGTGTGCTGGACATGACATTTTATACAGGTCGGTGTCTGACATCATTATATATACAGTCAGTGTGTGCTGGACATGACTTTTATATATACAGGTCAGTGTGTGCTGGACATGACATTTAATATACATCAGTGTGCTGATGACATTTTATATATAGCATCAGTGTGTGCTGGACATGACATTATATATTACAGGTCAGTGTGTGCTGGACTGACATTTTATATATCGGTCAGTGTGTGCTGGACATGACATTTTATTATACAGGTCAGTGTTGCTGGACATGACTTATATATATACAGGTCATGTGTGCTGGACATGACATTTTATATATAAGGTCAGTGTGTGCTGGACATGACATTTTATAAAATAAAATATTTAAACAGTTCATTGTGTGCTGGACATGACATTTTATATATCAAAGTCAGTGTGTGCTGGACATGACATTATTATATACAGTCAGTGGTGCTGGACATGACATTTATATATACAGGTCAGTGTGTGCTGGACATGACATTTACATATACAGGTCAGTGTGTGCTGGACATTACGTGTTACATATACAGGTCAGTGTGTGTTGGACATGACATTTTTATATATAAGGTCAGTGTGTGCTGGACATGACATTTACATACAGTCAGTGTGTGCTGGACATGGACATTTTAATATACATTCAGTGTGTGTTGGACATGACATTATATATATAAAGGTCAGTGTGTGCTGGACATGACATTTTACATATACAGGTCAGTGTGTGCTGGACATGACATGTTACATATAAAGGTCAGTGTGTGCTGGACATGACATTTTACATATACAGGTCAGTGTGTGCTGGACATGACATTTTATATATACAGGTCAGTGTGTGCTGGACATGACATGTTTACATATGCAAGGTCAGTGTGTGCTGGACATGACATTTTACATATACAGGTCAGTGTGTGCTGGACATGACATTTTATATATACAGGTCAGTGTGTGCTGGACATGACATTTTACATATACCATTATTGTCCGTATGCCAACCATTTATCAGAGTCTGTAACAATTATTTTACCAGTGTCTTGAGTTCCAACTATTTAGTGTAATAGTGTTATTGTGTATGTGTGTGGTACTGTGTTTGTTTGATGTGTGTTCTAGTCTGTGTGTAGCATATCTGAATTGGCGAATGTTATGGGCCCCACACAAGTCTGATGGCAGCCCTGTTTTGACAAGGTTCAGAAGGTTAATTATCTTTGTGGCACAGTACCATCTGATACAACTTATCTATAAACTGCTTTAATTCTAATGCTTTTTACATAAAGATAACACTCTCGGGTGTCAGTCAAATATTTCATCATACAAAGAGTTTTTTCATACTGAGCTTAATCAGGGTACACACGTTAAGGATAATGTGAATCCAATTTAATTTGTACCATGTAATGAACATTCACATTCTGAAAGTTTCCCTCGGCCACGGCCGTCCCCTTGTACTACAGTATAGGGAGTTGGCCACAGTTGTGGCAATCCTGAACTTTCTCCCTATACTTTATAAAGTGAGAATGCTTTGGACTGAGTGTAGGAACATCATTGAAAGATGGCAGACAAAATCTTACAGATTGTTACTGTGTGCACCCAGCTTTAGGCACGATCAATGAACTGACCCTAAGAGAAAAGAAGATAGTAATGGTGTGCTGCAGTTAAATAGCCTAATGGCTTCACATTATTGTACCTTGAAATCCACCCCTTGGTGACCCTTCTACCTGCATCAGCAGCAAAGTTCAAAGTCTGAAGAAACCAGCAGGTCTCCAAGACACCAATGTTCCTACAGGTGAAACATCACCTCTCAATGATGTCAATGCATTGCTTCATATCCATCACAAATAGCCTCAACCGTTGGTTGGGGCAAAGAGTCAAAGGAGTGATGTTAATGTTCTGGTGTAGAGCTAATTACTTTGGATATTCAATCTTCCTATCATTGTAGCTGCAGGTTCAAAGAAACTGATAATAATCAGTTCCTTGTCTATACACTGGGGAAATAATAACTTTGTTGAGGGAGCAAGTTCCTTATCTTTTTTATTTTCATTTCCCTTTAAATCTAAACTAGAATACTGTAAAAAAAAATAAATAGAGTTTATTTTTCTGTTTGGGGAGACTCGGAAAATCTCTTCTTCCAGCACTGAGATGTTCTGGGACAATAGATCTGCACAGACTGTGAAAACAATACAGAGGCGCAGTTTAATATACCAAGGGTCCTGACAGCCCTATAAATAAGATACAAAACATAAAGGAAGTTTTTATTTTTAAAGCCATAAAAAAAAGGCACAAAACCAACTCTTATTATCCATGACCGGAAAAAAAGGTATAGAAAAACACCCCGTTGCTTTTAAGGTCTTCTGGGTCACCACGGTGTCCGTGTAATAAACTAATTATTTGAAATGTATTGTCTGACTCTGAGTTTCCTGAAGGATTGTACATTAAACAACAAACTGGCTGCTTATTTTTTCCTCTCACAAGTAATTGACTTGTATGGTGTTTCCAAATGTGCAACCCGTAAAATAGGTAGGGGGGCAAGCAAGGCAGAAAATAGGGGTAAAATGGGTGTAGGCAAGGTAGTAAATAATGAGAGATATGAATGATAGTGAGCAAAGTAGTTAGTTAGAGCAAAATGGGGTGGTGAGCAAGGTATTTTATAAGAGTAAAATGGGGGAAAAGCAATGTAGAGTTGGGAAAAAATTGGGGGGTGATTTGAGATGGACCCAAATCCAGACCTGAATGTGGTTCCAAAGAAGATTTCACGGATGTGATCCACTGGAATTCAGACATTGCAGATTCCTGACTTTTTTTCCAAACTGTGGAATTATTTTCGAAATTTTTTGAAAAAAAAAAAAAATGATTTAATAATTTTGAAATTTATAATAATTTAAAAACTTTCCAAAAATACAGGAAGTGCATCTCAGGGAGATGTAATAAAAATTCTTATTGTTAAAAATGGTGCTAATTTTGTAGCACTGATGCCTTGCATCACTGAAGTCCTGAGTTCGATTCCACCCTTGGACACATCTGCAAGGAGTTTGTATGTTCTCCCCATGTTTGCGTGGGTTTCCTCCGGGCACTCCGGTTTCCCCCACAATCATAAAGACATACTGATAAGATGAATGTGTCAAAAAATGTGCTTAGATTGTAAGCTCTTCGGGCCAGGACATGATGTGAATGTATACATGTAATTGTAAAGAGCTACGGAAGATGTTGGCGCTATATAAATCAACAACAACAACAACAACAACAACAACAACAATAATAATAATAATACATATCTTATTATCACCTTACATTTCTTTTTGTTTCTTTTACCCTGGTGTTTCCTTTTGGGAAACATGGGGATGTATGTATTCCCTCAAATCCTTTTTTACCGTTGCTCTTTATACCTTAATTTTAGGTGGAACTCCCATTGACTTCAATGGGTCCGCTTGAGGATTTTCAAATTTTGTGATTTTAGGTGAGTTTCGCAATCTCTAGTGGGAAACTATAGGAAATAACGGTAAAATGAGGGCTGAGCAAGGTTGGAAAAAAGTGTAAACCGGGAAACTATCAAGGTTAGTGAGGTAGGAAATAAGTGTTAATTAGGGAACGAGCAAGGTAGAAAATAAAGGTAAATGGAGCAAACAAGGTAGGAAATTAGGGTAAAATGGGGGGTGAGCAGGTTAGGAAATAATTTTTAAACGGAAGATGGAAATAATGGTAAAATGGAGGGAACAAGCAAGGTAGGGTCACATGGTAACTGAATCAGTGAAGGTAAAACACCCCTAGATATGGGAACGTCCCATATAAACTACCTGTTACAGGTCTCGCCCACTTACCCATCATTCTATGTGAATGTGTCACATGGTATAACTGAATCAGTGAAGGTAAACACCCCTAGTATGGGAACGTCCCTATAAACTACCTGTTACAGGTCTCGCCACTACCCATCATTCTATGTGAATGTGTCACATGGTATAACTGAATCAGTGAAGGTAAAACAACCCTAGATATGGGAACGTCCCATATAAACTAACTGTTACAGGTCTCGCCCATTACCCATCATTCTATGTGAAGTGTCACATGGTATAACTGATCAGTGAAGGTAAAACACCCCTAGATTAGGACGTCCCATAAAACTACCTGTTACAGGTCTCGCCCACTTACCCATCATTCTATGTGAAGTGTCACATGGTATAACTGAATCAGTGAAGGTAAAACACCCCTAGATATGGGAACGTCCCATATAAACTACCTGTACAGGTCTCGCCCACTTACCCATATTCTATGTGAATGTGTCACATGGTATAACTGAATCAGTGAAGGTAAAACACCCCTAGATATGGGAACGTCCCATATAAACTACCTGTTACAGGTCTCGCCACTACCCCATCATTCTATGTGAAGTGTCACATGGTATGTAACTGAATCAGTGAAGGTAAAACACCCCTAGATATGGGAACGTCCCATATAAACTACTGTTACAGGTCCCCACCCACTTACCATCATTCTATGTGAATGTGTCACATGGTATAACTGAATCAGTGAAGGTAAAACACCCCTAGATATGGGAACGTCCCATATAAACTACCTGTTACAGGTCTCGCCCACTTACCCATCATTCTATGTGAATGTGTCACATGGTATAACTGAATCAGTGAAGGTAAAACACCCCTAGATATGGGAACGTCCCATATAAACTACCTGTTACAGGTCTCCCCACTTACCCATCATTCTATGTGAATGTCACATGGTATAACTGAATCAGTGAAGGTAAACCCCTAGATATGGGAACGTCCCATATAAACTACTGTTACAGGTCTCGCCCACTTACCCATCATTCTATGTGAATGTGTCACCTGGTATAACTGAATCAGTGAAGGTAAAACACCCCTAGATATGGGAACGTCCCATATAAACTACCTGTTACAGGTCTCCCCACTTACCCATCATTCTATGTGAATTGTCACATGGTATAACTGAATCAGGAAGGGAAAACACCCCTAGATATGGGAACGTCCATATAAACTACCTGTTACAGGTCTCGCCCACTTACCATCATTCTATGTGAATGTGGCACATGGTATAACTGAATCAGTGAAGGTAAAACACCCTAGATATGGGAACGTCCCTATAAACACCTGTTACAGGTCTGCCCACTTACCCATCATTCTATGTGAATGTGTCACATGGTATAACTGATCAGTGAGGTAAAACACCCCTAGATATGGGAACGTCCCATATAAACTACCTGTTACAGGTCTCGCCCACTTACCATCATTCTATGTGAATGTGTCACATGGTATAACTGAATAGTGAAGGTAAAAACACCCCTAGATATGGGAACGTCCCATATAAACTACCTGTTACAGGTCTCGCCCACTTACCCATCATTTAGTGAAGTGTCACATGGTATAACTGAATCAGTGAAGGTAAAACACCCCTAGATATGGGAACGTCCCATATAAACTACCTGTTACAGGTCCCCCACTTACCATCATTTTATGTGAAGTGTCACATGGTATAAACTGATCAGTGAAGGTAAAACACCCCTAGATATGGGAACGTCCCCTATAAACTACCTGTACAGGTCTCGCCCACTTACCCATCATTTTATGTGAATGTGTCACATGGTATAACTGAATCAGTGAAGGTAAAACACCCCTAGATATGGGAACGTCCCATATAAACTACCGTACAGGTCTCCCACTTACCCATCATTCTATGTGAAGTGTCAAATGGTATAACTGGATCAGTGAGGTAAAACCCCTAGATATGGGAACGTCCCATATAAACTACCTGTTACAGGTCCCACCCACTTACCCATCATTCTATGTGAATGTGTCACATGGTTAACTGAATCAGTGAAGGTAAAACACCCCTAGAATGGGAACGTCCCATATAAACTACCTGTTACGGTCTCACCCACTTACCATCATTCTATGTGAAAGTCACATGGTATAACTGAATCAGTGAAGGTAAAACACCCCTAGATATGGGAACGTCCCATATAAACTACCTGTTACAGGTCTCACCCACTTACCCATCATTCATGTGAAGTGTAAATGGTATAACTGAATCAGTGAAGTAAAACCCCCTAGATATGGGAACGTCCAATAAACTAACTGTTACAGGTTCTCCCCACTTACCCATCATTATGTGAATGTGACATGGTATAACTGAATCAGTGAAGGTAAAACACCCCTAGATATGGGAACGTCCATATTAACTACCTGTTACAGGTCTCACCCACTTACCCATCATTCTATGTGAAGTGTCACATGGTATAACTGAATCAGTGAAGGTAAAACACCCCTAGATATGGGAACGTCCCATATAAACTACCTGTTACAGGTCTCGCCCCTAACCATCATTCTATGTGAATGTGTCACATGGTATAACTGAATCAGTGAAGGTAAAACACCCCTAGATATGGGAACGTCCCATATAAACTACCTGTTACAGGTCTCACCCACTTACCCATCATTCTATGTGAATGTCACATGGTAACTGAATCAGTGAAGGTAAAACACCCCTAGATATAGGAACGTCCCATATAAACTACCTGTTACAGGTCTCGCCCACTTACCCATCATTCTATGTGGAAGGTCACATGGTATAATGAATCAGTGAAGGTAAAACACCTAGATATGGGAACGTCCCATATAAACTACCTGTACAGGTCTCCCCACTTACCCAATTCTTGTATGTGGCACATGGTATAACTGATCAGTGAAGGTAAAACACCCCCCTGATATGGGAACGTCATATAAACTACCTGTTACGGTCTCCCCCACTTACCATCATTCGTATGTGAGTCACATGGTATAACTGAATCAGTGAAGGTAAAACACCCTAGATATGGGAACGTCCCATATAAACTACCTGTTACAGGTCTCGCCCACTTACCCATCATTCTATGTGAAGGGTCACATGTTATAACTGCAGTGAAGGTATAAACACCCCTAGATATGGGAACGTCCCATATAAACTACCTGTTACAGGTCCCACTTACCATCATTCTATGTGAAGTGTCACATGGTATAACTGAATCAGTGAAGGTAAAACACCCCTAGATATGGGAACGTCCCATATAAACTACCTGTTACAGGTCTCCCCACTTACCCATATTCTATGTGAATGTCACATGGTATAAACTGGATCAGTGAAGGTAAAAACACCCTAGATTGGGAACGTCCCATATAAACATACTGTTACAGTCTCCCACTTACCCATCATTCATGTGAATGTCACATGGTATAACTGAATCAGTGAAGGTAAAACACCCTAGATATGGAACGTCCCATATAAACTACACTGTTACAGGTCTCGCCCACTTACCCATCATTCTATGTGAATGTGTCACATGGTATAACTGAATCAGTGAAGGTAAAACACCCCTAGTAGGGAACGTCCATATAAACTACCTGTTACAGGTCTCGCCCACTTACCCATCATTCTATGTGAATGTGTCACATGGTATAACTGAATCAGTGAAGGTAAAACACCCCTAGATATGGGAACGTCCCATATAAACTACCTGTTACAGGTCTCGCCCACTTACCCATCATTCTATGTGAATGTGTTACATGGTATAACTGAATCAGTGAAGGTAAAACACCCCTAGATATGGGAACGTCCCATATAAACTACCTGTTACAGGTCTCGCCCACTTACCCATCATTCTATGTGAATGTGTCACATGGTATAACTGAATCAGTGAAGGTAAACACCCCTAGATATGGGAACGTCCATATAAACTACCTGTTACAGGTCTCGCCCACTTACCCATCATTCTATGTGAATGTGTCACATGGTATAACTGAATCAGTGAAGGTAAAACACCCCTAGATATGGGAACGTCCCATATAACTACCTGTTACAGGTCTCACCCACTTACCCATCATTCTATGTGAATGTGTCACATGGTATAACTGAATCAGTGAAGGTAAAACACCCCTAGATATGGGAACGTCCCATATAAACTACCTGTTACAGGTCCGCCCCACTTACCCATCATTCTATGTGAATGTGTCACATGGTATAACTGAATCAGTGAAGGTAAAACACCCCTAGATATGGGAACGTCCCATATAAACTACCTGTTACAGGTCTCCCCACTTACCCATCATTCTATGTGAATGTGTCACATGGTTAACTGA
Organism: Hymenochirus boettgeri; assembly: GCA_019447015.1. Classification (NCBI taxonomy): domain Eukaryota; kingdom Metazoa; phylum Chordata; class Amphibia; order Anura; family Pipidae; genus Hymenochirus; species Hymenochirus boettgeri. The sequence continues at coordinate 6,056,154 of CM033470.1, forward strand.
AATCAGTGAAGGAAAACACCCCTAGATATGGGAACGTCCCATATAAACTACCTGTTACAGGTCTCGCCCACTTACCCATCATTCTATGTGAATGTCACATGGTATAACTGAATCAGTGAAGGTAAAACACCCCTAGATATGGGAACGTCCCATATAAACTACCTGTTACAGGTCTCGCCACTTACCCATCATTCTATGTGAATGTGTCACATGGTTAAACTGAATCAGTGAAGGTAAAACACCCTAGATATGGGAACGTCCCATATAAACTACCTGTTACAGGTCTGCCCACTTACCCATCATTCTATGTGAATGTGTCACATGGTATAACTGAATCAGTGAAGGTAAAACACCCCTAGATATGGGAACGTCCCATAAACTACCTGTTACAGGTCTCCCCACTTACCCATCTTCTATGTGAATGTGTCACATGGTATAACTGATCAGTGAAGTAAAACACCCCTAGATATGGAACGTCCCATATAAACTACCTGTTACAGGTCTCGCCCACTTACCCATCATTCTATGTGAAGTGTCACATGGTATAACTGAATCAGTGAAGGTAAAACACCCCTAGATATGGGAACGTCCCATATAAACTACCTGTTACAGGTCTCGCCCCACTTACCCATCATTCTATGTGAATTGTCACATGGTATAACTGAATCAGTGAAGTAAAAACACCCTAGATATGGGAACGTCCCTATAAACTACCTGTTACGGTCTCGCCCACTACCCATCATTCTATGTGAAGTGTCACATGGTATAACTGAATCAGTGAAGGTAAAACAACCCCTAGATATGGGAACGTCCCATATATAAACTACCTGTTACAGGTCTGCCCACTTACCCTCATTCTATGTGAATGTGTCACATGGTAAACTGAATCAGTGAAGGTAAAACACCCCTAGATTGGGAACGTCCCATATAAAACTACCTGTTACAGGTCTCGCCCACTTACCCTCATTCTATGTGAATGTGTCACATGGTTTAACTGAATCAGTGAAGGTAAACACCCCTAGATATGGGAACGTCCCATATAAACTACCTGTTACAGGTTCGCCCACTTACCCTCATTCTATGTGAATGTGTCACATGGTATAACTGATCAGTGAAGGTAAAACACCCCTAGATGGGAACGTCCCATATAAACTACCTGTTACAGGTCCCCACTTACCCATCATTCTATGTGAATGTGTCACATGGTATAACTGAATCAGTGATGGTAAAAAACCCCTAGTATGGGAACGTCCCATATAAAATACCTGTTACAGGTCTCGCCCACTTACCCATCCTCTATGTGAAGTGTCACATGGTATAACTGAATCAGTGAAGTTAAAAAACCCCTAGATAGGGAACTCCCATATAAACTACCTGTTACAGGGGCCCCATACCCAAATTCTATGTGAATGTGTCACATGGTATAACTGAATCAGTGAAGGTAAAACACCCTAGATATGGGACGTCCCATAAAACTACCTGTTACAGGTCTCGCCACTTACCCATCATTCTATGTGAAGTGTCACATGGTAACTGAATCAGTGAAGGTAAAACACCCCTAGATATGGGAACGTCCCATAAAACTAACTGTTACAGGTCTCGGCCACTTACCCACCCTTCATGTGAATGTGTCCTGGTATAACGAATCAGTGAAGTAAAACACCCCTAGATATGGGAAGTCCCATATAAAAACCTTACAGGTCCGCCCACTTACCATCACTATGCATTCTATGTGAATGTGTCACTGGTATAACTGAATCAGTGAAGGTAAAAACACCCCTAGATATGGGAACGTCCCATATAAAACTACCTGTTACAGGTGTCACCCACTTACCCATCATTCTATGTGAAGTGTCACATGGATATACTGAATCAGTGAAGGTAAAACACCAGAATGGGAACGTCCCATATAAAACTACCTGTTACAGGTCTCGCCCACTTACCCTCATTCTATGTGAATGTGTCACATGGTATAACTGAATCAGTGAAGGTAAAAAACCCCCTAGATATGGGAACGTCCCATATAAACTACCTGTTCCGTCTCGCCCACTTACCCTCATTCTATGTGAATGTGTCACATGGTATAACTGAATCGTGAAGGTAAAACACCCCCTAGATATGGGAACGTCCCATATAAACTACCTGTTACAGGTCTCGCCCACTTACCCATCATTCTATGTGAATGGTCACATGGTATAAACTGAATCAGTGAGTAAAACACCCCTAGATATGGGAACGTCCCATTAAACTACCTGTTACAGTCGCCCCACTTACCCATCATTCTATGTGAATGTGTCACATGGTATAAATGAATCAGTGAAGATAAAAACCCCTAGATATGGGAACTCCCATATAAACTACCTGTTACAGGTGCTCCCACTTACCCTCATTCTATGTGAATGTGTCACATGTTATAACTGAATCAGTGAAGGTAAACACCCCTAGATATGGACGTCCCATATAAACTACTGTTACAGGTCTCGCCCACTTACCCATCATTCTATGTGAATGGTCACATGGTATAACTGAATCAGTGAAGGTAAAACACCCCTAGATATGGGAACGTCCCATATAAACACCTGTTACAGGTCTCCCACTTACCCTCATTCTATGTGAATGTGTCCATGGTATAACTGAATCAGTGAAGATAAACACCCCTAGATATGGGAACGTCCCATATAAACTACCTGTTACAGGTCGCCCCCATTCCCATCATTCTATGTACAGGTCTCGCCCACTTACCCATCATTCTCAGTGATGGTGTCACATGTATAACTGAATCAGTGAAGGTAAAACACCCTAGATATGGGAACGTCCCATATAAACTACCTGTTACAGGTGTCACCCACTTACCCATCATTCTATGTGAACGTGTCACATGGTATAACTGAATCAGTGAAGGTAAAACACCCCTAGATATGGGAACGTCCCATATAAACTACCTGTTAAGGTCTCGCCACTTACCCATCATTCTATGTGATGTGTCACATGGTATAACTGAATCAGTGAGGTTAAAACACCCCTAGATATGGGAACGTCCCATATAAACTACTGTTACAGGTCTCGCCCACTACCCTCATTCTATGTGAATGTGCACATGGTTAAACTGAATCAGTGAAGGAAAACACCCCTAGATATGGGAACGTCCCATATAAACTACCTGGTACAGGTCTCCCCACTTACCCATCATTCTATGTGAATGTGTCACATGGTATATACTGAATCAGTGAAGGTAACACCCCTAGATATGGGAAAGTCCATAAAAACTACCTGTTACAGGTCTCGCCCACTTACCTCATTCTGTGAAGTGTCACATGGTATAACTGAATCAGTGAAGGTAAAACAACCCTAGATATGGGAACGTCCCATATAAACTACCTGTTACAGGTCTCCCCACTTACCCATCATCTCTGTGAAATTGCACATGGTATAACTGAATCGTGAAGGTAAACACCCCTAGATATGGGAACGTCCCATATAAAAATACCTGTTACAGGTCTCGCCCACTTACCATCATTCTATGTGAATTGTCACATGGTATAACTGAATCAGTGAAGGTAAAACACCCCTAGATATGGGAACGTCCATATAAACTACCTGTTACAGGTCTCGCCCACTACCCATCATTCTATGTGAAGTGTCACATGGTATAACTGAATCAGTGAAGGTAAAACACCCCTAGATATGGGAACGTCCCATATAAATACCTGTTACAGGTCTCGCCCACTTACCCATCATTCTATGTGAATGTGTCACATGGATTAACTGAATCAGTGAAGGTAAAACACCCCTAGATATGGGAACGTCCCATATAAACTACCTGTTACAGGTCCCACCCACTTACCCATTCTTAGTGAATGTGTCACATGGTATAACTGAATCAGTGAAGGTAAACACCCCTAGATATGGGAACGTCCCATATAAACTACCTGTTACAGGTCTCGCCCACTACCCACTATTCTATGTGAAGTGTCACATGGTATAACTGAATCAGTGAAGGTAAAACACCCCTAGATATGGGAACGTCCCATATAAACTACTGTTACAGGCTCGCCCACTTACCCATCATTCTATGTGAATGTCACATGTATACTGAATCAGTGGGTTAAAACACCCCTAGATATGGGAACGTCCCATATAAACTACCTGTTACAGGTCGCCCACTTACCCATCATTCTATGTGAATGTGTCACTGGTATATAACTGATCAGTGAAGGTAAAACACCCCTAGATATGGGAACGTCCCATATAAACTACCTGTACAGGTCCACCCACTTACCCATCATTCTATGAATGTCAAATGGTATAACTGAATCAGTGAAGGTAAAACACCCCTAGATATGGGAACGTCCCATATAAACTACCTGTTACAGGTCTCCCACTTACCATCATCATCTATGTGAATGTCACATGGTATAACTGAATCAGTGAAGGTAAAACAAACCCCTAGATATGGGAACGTCCCATATAAATACCTGTTACAGGTCTCCCCACTACCCATCATTCTATGTGAATGTGTACATGGTTAAACTGAATCAGTGAAGGTAAAACACCCCTAATATGGGAAGTCCCATATAAATACCTGTTACAGGTCTCGCCACTTACCCATCATTCTATGTGAATGTGTCACATGGTATAAATGATCAGTGAAGGTAAAACACCCCTAGATATGGGACGTTCCCATATAAACTACCTGTTACAGGTCTCCCCACTTACCCATCATTCTATGTGAAGTGTCACATGGTATAACTGAATACAGTGAAGGTAAAACACCCCTAGATAGGGAACGTCCATATAAACTACCTGTTACAGGTCTCCCCATTACCCATCATTTATGTGAATGTGTCACATGGTATAACTGAATCAGTGAAGGTAAAACACCCCTAGATATGGGAACGTCCCATATAAACTACCTGTTACAGGTCTCCCCACTTACCCATCATTCTATGTGAATGTGTCACATGGTATAACTGAATCAGTGAAGGTAAAACACCCTAGATATGGGAACGTCCCATATAAACTACCTGTTACAGGTCTCGCCCATACCCATCATTCTATGTGAAGTGGCACATGGTATAACTGGATCAGTGAAGGTAAAACACCCCCAGATATGGGAACGTCCCATATAAACTACCTGTTACAGGTCTCGCACCCACTTACCCATCATTCTATGTGAATGTGTCACATGGTATAACTGAATCAGTGAAGGTAAAAACACCCTAGATATGGGAACGTCCCATATAAACTACCTGTTACAGGTCCACACTTACCCATCATTCTATGTGAAGTCACATGGTATAACTGAATCAGTGAAGGTAAAACACCCCTAGATATGGGAAAGTCCCATATAAACTACCTGTTACAGGTCTCACCACTTACCCATCATTCTATGTGAATGTGTCACATGTATATAACTGAATCAGTGAAGGAAAAACCCCCTAGATATGGGAACGTCCCATATAAACACCGTTACAGGTCTCCCCCACTTACCCATCATTCTATGTGAATGTGTCACATGGTATAACTGGATCAGTGAAGGTAAAAACACCCTAGATATGGGAACGTCCCATATAAACTACCTGTTACAGGTCCTCACCCACTTACCCATCATTCTATGTGAATGTGTCACATGGTATAACTGAATCAGTGAAGGTAAAACACCCCTAGATATGGGAACGTCCCCTATAAAATACTGTTACAGGTCTCCCACTTCCCATCATTCTATGTGAAGTGTCACATGGTATAACTGAATCAGTGAAGGTAAAACACCCCTAGATATGGGAACGTCCCATATAAACTACCTGTACAGGTCTCACCCACTTACCCATCATTCTATGTGAATGTGTCACATGGTATTAACTGAATCAGTGAAGGTAAAAACACCCTAGATATGGGAACGTCCCATATAAAACTACCTGTTACGGGTCTCCCACTTACCCATCATTCTATGTGAATGTCACATGGTATAACTGAATCAGTGAAGGTAAAACACCCCTAGATATGGGAAACGTCCCATATAAACTACCTGTTACAGGTCTCCCCACTTACCCATCATTCTGTGAATGTGTCACATGGTATAACTGAATAGTGAAGGTAAAACACCCCAACTAGATATGGGAACGTCCCATATAAACTACCTGTTACAGGTCTCGCCCCCACTTACCCATCATTCTATGTGAATGTGTCACATGGTATAACTGAATCAGTGAAGATAAAATACCCCTAGATATGGGAACATCCCATATAAACTACCTGTTACAGGTGTCACCCACTTACCCATCATTCTATGTGAATGTGTCACATGGTATAACTGAATCAGTGAAGGTAAAACACCCCTAGAATAATTGGAAACGTCCCATATAACCTACTGTTACAGGTCTCCACCCTTACCCATCATTCTATGTGAAGTCACATGGTATAACTGAATCAGTTGAAGGTAAAACACCCCTAGATATGGGAACGCCCATATAAACCCTGTTACAGGTCTCCCCACTTACCCATCATTCTATGTGAATGTGTCACATGGTATAACTGATCAGTGAAGTAAAACACCCCTAGATATGGGAACGTCCCATATAAACTACCTGTTACAGGTCTCCCCCCACTTACCCATCATTCTATTGAAGTGTCACATGGTATAACTGAATCGTGAAGGTAAAACACCCCTAGATATGGGAACGTCCCATATAACTACCTGTTACAGGTCTCCCCACTTACCCATCATTCTATGGTGAATGTCACATGTTAACTGAATCAGTGAAGGTAAACACCCCTAGATATGGGAACGTCCCATATAAACTACCTGTTACAGGTCTCGCCCACTTACCCATCATTCTATGTGAATGTCACATGGTATAACTGAATCAGTGAAGGTAAAACACCCCTAGATATGGGAACGTCCCATATAAACTACCTGTTACAGGTCTCGCCCACTTACCCATCATTCTATGTGAATGTTCACATGGTATAACTGAATCAGTGAAGGTAAAACACCCCTAGATATGGGAACGTCCCATATAAACTACCTGTTACAGGTCTCGCCCACTTACCCATCATTCTATGTGAATGTGTCACATGGTATAACTGAATCAGTGAAGGTAAAACACCCTAGATATGGAAACGTCCATATAACTACCTGTTACAGGTCTCGCCCACTTACCCATCATTCTATGTGAACGTGTCACATGGTATAACTGAATCAGTGAAGGTAAAACACCCCTAGATATGGGAACGTCCCATATAAACTACCTGTTACAGGTCTCGCCCACTTACCCATCATTCTATGTGAATGTCACATGGTATAACTGAATCAGTGAAGGTAAAAACACCCTAGATATGGGAACGTCCCATATAACTACCTGTTACAGGTCTCGCCCACTTACCCATCATTCTATGTGAATGTTCACATGTGTATAACTGAATCAGTGAAGTAAAACACCCCTAGATAGGGAACGTCCCATATAAACTACCTGTTACAGGTCTCGCCCACTTACCCATCATTCTATGTGAATGTGTCACATGGTATAACTGAATCAGTGAAGGTAACACCCCTAGATATGGAACGTCCCATATAAACTACCTGTACAGTCTCGCCCACTTACCCATCATTCTATGTGAATGTGTCACATGGTATAACTGAATCATGAAGGTAAACACCCCTAGATATAGGGAACGTCCCATATAAACTACCTGTTACAGGTCTCCCCCACTTACCCATCATTCTATGTGAATGGTCACATGGTATACTGAATCAGTGAAGGTAAAACACCCCTAGATATGGGAACGTCCCATATAAACTACCTGTTACAGGTCTCGCCCACTTACCCATCATTCTATGTGAATGTCACATGGTATAACTGAATCAGTGAAGGTAAAACACCCCTAGATATAAGGAACGTCCCATATAAACTACCTGTTACAGGTCTCACCCACTTACCCTCATTCTATGTGAATGTGTCACATGGTATAACTGATCAGTGAAGGTAAAACACCCCTAGATATGGGAACGTCCCATATAAACTACCTGTTACAGGTCTCGCCCACTTACCCATCATTCTATGTGAATGTGCACATGGTATAACTGAATCAGTGAAGGTAAAACACCCCTAGATATGGGAACGTCCCATATAAACTACCTGTTACAGGTCTCGCCCCCTTACCCATCATTCTATGTGAATGTTCACATGGTATAACTGATCAGTGAAGGTAAAACACCCCTAGATATGGGAACTCCCATATAAACTACCTGTTACAGGTCTCGCCCACTTACCCTCATTCTATGTGAAGTGTCACTGGTATAACTGAATCAGTGAAGGTAAAACACCCCTAGATATGGGAACGTCCCATATAACTACTGTTACAGGTCTCGCCACTTACCCATCATTTCTATGTGAGTGTCACATGGTATACCTGAATCAGTGAAAGTAAAACACCCCTAGATATGAACTGTCCCATATAACTACCTGTTACAGTTCTCCCGCCCACTTACCCATCATTCTATGTGAAGTGTCCACTGGTATAACTGAATCAGTGAAGGTAAAACACCCCTAATATGGGAACGTCCCATATAAACTACCTGTTACAGGTCTCGCCCCACTTACCCATCATTCTATGTGAATGTGTCACATGGTATAACTGAATCAGTGAAGGTAAAACACCCCTAGATATGGGAACGTCCCATATAAACTACCTGTTACAGGTCTCGCCCACTTACCCGTCATTCTATGTGAATGTGTCACATGGTATAACTGAATCAGTGAAGGTAAAACACCCCTAGATATGGGAACGTCCCATATAACTAACCTGTTACAGGTCTCGCCCACTTACCCGTCATTCTATGTGAATGTGTCACATGGTATAACTGGATCAGTGAAGGTAAAACACCCCTAGATATGGGAACGTCCCATATAAACTACCTGTTACAGGTCTCCACATGGTATAACTGAATCAGTGATGGTAAAACACCCCTAGATATGGGAACGTCCCATATAAACTACCTGTTACAGGTCTCGCCCACTTACCCATCATTCTATGTGAATGTGTCACATGGTATAACTGAATCAGTGAAGGTAAAACACCCCTAGATATGGGAACATCCCATATAAACTACCTGTTACAGGTTCCCCCACTTACCCATCATTCTATGTGAATTGTCACATGGTATAACTGAATCAGTGAAGGTAAAACACCCCTAGATATGGGACGTCCCATATAAACTACCTGTTACAGGTCTCGCCCACTTACCCATCATTCTATTGTGAAGTGTCACATGGTATAACTGAATCAGTGAAGGTAAAACACCCTAGATATGGAACTCCCATATAAACTACCTGTTACAGGTCTCGTCACTTACCCCCATTCTATGTGAATGTGTCTCATGGTATAACTGAATCAGTGAAATAAAACACCCCTAGATATGGGAAGTCCCTATAAAACTACCTGTTACAGGTCCCGCCCACTTACCCATCATTCTATGTGAACGGTCCGCCCACTTACCACATCTTGTGAATGTGTCACATGGTATAACTGAATCAGTGAAGTAAAACACCCCTAGATATGGGAACGTCCCATATAAACTACCTGTTACAGGTTCACCCATTACCCATCATTCTATGTGAATGTCACATGGTATAACTGATCAGTGAAGGTAAACACCCCTAGATATGGGAACGTCCCATATAAACTACCTGTTACAGGTCTCGCCCACTTACCCTCATTCTATGTGAATGTTCACATGTATAACTGAATCAGTGAAGGTAAAACACCCCTAGATATGGAACGTCCCATATAACTACCTGTTACAGGTCTCGCCCACTTACCCTCATTCTATGTGATGTGTCACATGGTATAACTGATTCAGTGAAGGTAAAACACCCCTAGATATGGGAACGTCCCATATAAACTACCTTTTCAGGTCTCGCCACTACACCCATCATTCTATGTGAATGTGTCACATGGTATACTGAATCAGTGAGGTAAAAACCCCTAGATATGGGAACGTCCCATATAAACTACCTGTTACAGGTCTCGCCCACTTACCCATCATTCTATGTGAATGTGTCACATGTGTTAACTGAATCAGTGAAGTAAAAACCCCTAGATATGGGAACGTCCCATATAAACTACCTGTTACAGGTTCCCCCACTTACCCATCATTCATGTGAATGTGTCACATGGTAACTGAATCAGTGAAGGTAAAACACCCCTAGATATGGGACGTCCCATAAACTACCTGTTACAGGTCTCGCCCACTTACCCATCATTCTATGTGAAGTGTCACATGGTATAACTGAATCAGTGAAGGTAAAACACCCCTAGATATGGGAACGTCCCATATAAACTACCTGTTACAGGTCTCGCCCACTTACCCATCATTCTATGTGAATGTGTCCATGGTATAACTGAATCAGTGAGGATAAACACCCCTAGATATGGGAAGTCCCATATAAACTACCTGTTACGGTCCCACTTACCAACGTGAAGTCTCGCCCACTTACCCATCATCTATGTGAATGTGTCACATGTATCTGAATCAGTGAAGGTAAAACACCCCTAGATATGGGAACGTCCCATATAAACTACCTGTTACGGTTCACCCATTACCATCATTCTATGTGAATGTCACATGGATAACTGAACAGTGAAGGTAAAACACCCCTAGATATGGGAACGTCCCATATAACTACCTGTTACAGGTCTCGCCCACTACCCATCATTCTATGTGAATGTGTCACATGGTATAACTGAATCAGTGAAGGTAAAACACCCCTAGATTGGGAACGTCCCATATAAACTACCTGTACAGGTCTCGCCCACTTACCCTCATTCTATGTGAATGTGTCACATGGTATAACTGAATCAGTGAAGGTAAAACACCCTAGATATGGGAACGTCCCATATAAACTACCTGTTACAGGTTCGCCCCACTTACCCATCATTCTATGTGAATGTGTCACATGGTATAACTGAATCAGTGAAGGTAAAACACCCCTAGATATGGGAACGTCCCATATAAACTACCTGTTACAGGTCTCACCCCACTTACCCTCATTCTATGTGAATGTCACATGGTATAACTGAATCAGTGAAGGTAACACCCCTAGATATGGAACGTCCCATATAAACTACCTGTTACAGGTCTCGCCCACTTACCCATCATTCTATGTGAATGTGTCACATGGTATAACTGAATCAGTGAAGGTAAAACACCCCTAGATATGGGAACGTCCCTATAAACTACCTGTTACAGGTCTCGCCCACTTACCCATCATTCTATGTGAATGTCACATGGTATAACTGAATCAGTGAAGGTAAAACACCCCTAGATATGGGAACGTCCCATATAAATACCTGTTACAGGTCTCGCCCACTTACCCATCATTCTATGTGAATGTGTCACATGGTATAACTGAATCAGTGAAGGTAAAACACCCCTAGATATGGGAACGTCCCATATAAACTACCTGTTACAGGTCTCGCCCACTTACCCATCATTCTATGTGAATGTGTCACATGGTATAACTGAATCAGTGAAGGTAAAACACCCCTAGATATGGGAACGTCCCATATAAACTACCTGTTACAGGTCCCACCCCACTTACCCATCATTTATGTGAATGTGTCACATGGTATAACTGATCAGTGAAGGTAAAACACCCCTAGATATGGGAACGTCCCATATAAACTACCTGTTACAGGTCTCGCCCACTTACCCATCATTCTATTGAATGGTCACATGGTATAACTGAATCAGTGAAGGTAAAACACCCCTAGATATGGAACGTCCCATATAAACTACCTGTTACAGGTCTCCCACTTACCCATCATTCTATGTGAATGTCACATGGTATAACTGAATCAGTGAAGGTAAAACACCCCTAGATATGGGAACGTCCCATATAAACTACCTGTTACAGGTCTCCCCACTTACCCATCATTCTATGTGAATGTGTCACATGGTATAACTGAATCAGTGAAGGTAAAACACCCCTAGATATGGGAACGTCCCATATAAACTACCTGTTACAGGTCTCACCCACTTACCCATCATTCTATGTGAATGTCACATGGTATAACTGGATCAGTGAAGTAAAACACCCCTAGATATGGGAACGTCCCATATAAACTACCTGTTACAGGTCTCCCCCACTTACCCATCTCTATGTGAATGTGTCACATGGTATAACTGAATCAGTGAAGTAAAACTCCCCTAGATATGGAACGTCCCTATAAAACTACCTGTTACAGGTCTCGCCCACTTACCCATCATTCTATGTGAATTTGTCACATGGTTATAACTGATCAGTGAAGGTAAAACACCCCTAGATATGGGAACGTCCCATAAAACTACCTGTTACAGGTCTCCCCACTTACCCATCATTCTATGTGAATGTGTCACATGGTATAACTGATCAGTGAAGGTAAAACACCCCTAGATATGGGAACGTCCCATATAAACTACCTGTTACAGGTCTCGCCCACTTACCCATCATTCTATGTGAAGTGTCACATGGATAACTGAATCAGTGAAGGTAAAAACACCCCTAGATATGGGACGTCCCATATAAACTACCTGTTACAGGTCTCCACCCACTACCCATCATTCTATGTGAATGTGTCACATGGTATAACTGAATCAGTGAAGGTAAAACACCCCTAGATATGGGAACGTCCCATATAAACTACCTGTTACAGGTCTCGCCCCTTACCCATCATTCTATGTGAATGTGTCACTGGTATAACTGAATCAGTGAAGGTAAAACACCCTAGATATGGGAACGTCCCATATAAACTACCTGTTACAGGTCTCGCCACTTACCCATCATTCTATGTGAAGTGTCACATGGTATAACTGATCAGTGAAGGTAAAACACCCTAGATATGGGAACGTCCATAATAAACTACCTGTTACAGGTCTCACCACTTACCCATCATTCTATGTGAATGTGTCACATGGTATAACTGAATCAGTGAAGGTAAAACACCCCTAGATATGGGAACGTCCCATATAAACTACCTGTTACAGGTCTCACCACTTACCCATCATTCTATGTGAACGTCACATGGTATAACTGAATCAGTGAAGGTAAAACACCCCTAGATATGGGAACGTCCCATATAAACTACCTGTTACAGGTCTCACCCACTTACCCATCATTCTATGTGAATGTGTCACATGGTATAACTGAATCAGTGAGGTAAAACACCCCTAGATATGGGAACGTCCCATATAAACTACCTGTACAGGTCTCCCCACTTACCCATCATTCTATGTGAATGTGTCACATGGTATAACTGAATCAGTGAAGGTAAAACACCCCTAGATATGGAACGTCCCATATAAACTACCTGTTACAGGTCTCACCCACTTACCCATCATTCTATGTGAATGTCACATGGTATAACTGAATCAGTGAAGGTAAAACACCCCTAGATATGGGAACGTCCCATATAAACTACCTGTTACAGGTCTCCCCCACTTACCCATCATTCTATGTGAATGTGTCACATGGTATACTGAATCAGTGAAGGTAAAACACCCCTAGATATGGGAACGTCCCATATAAACTACCTGTTACAGGTCTCCCCACTTACCCATCATTCTATGTGAATGTGTCACATGGTATAACTGAATCAGTGAAGGTAAAACACCCCTAGATATGGGAACGTCCCATATAAACTACCTGTTACAGGTCTCACCCACTTACCCATCATTCTATGTGAAGTGTCACATGGTATAACTGAATCAGTGAAGGTAAAACACCCCTAGATATGGAACGTCCCATATAAACTACCTGTTACAGGTCTCGCCCACTTACCCATCATTCTATGTGAATGTGTCACATGGTATAACTGAATCAGTTAAGGTAAAACACCCTAGTATAGGGAACGTCCCATATAAACTACCTGTTACAGGTCTCGCCCACTTACCCATCATCTATGTGAAGGTGTCACATGGTATAACTGAATCAGTGAAGTAAAACACACACCCTAGATATGGGAACGTCCCATTAAACTACCTGTTACGGTCCTCACCCACTTACCCACATTCTAGTGAACGTGTCCATGTATAACTGAATCAGTGAAGGTAAAACACCCCTAGATATGGGAACGTCCCATATAAACTACCTGTTACAGGTCTCGTGCACTTACCCACCATTCTATGTGAATGTGTCTCATGGTATAACTGAATCAGTGAAGATAAAACACCCCTAGATATGGGAATGTCCCATATAAACTACCTGTTACAGGTCCCGCCCACTTACCCATCATTCTATGTGAACAGGTCTCGCCCACTTACCCATCATTCTATGTGAATGTGTCACATGGTATAACTGAATCAGTGAAGGTAAAACACCCCTAGATATGGGAACGTCCCATATAAACTACCTGTTACAGGTGTCACCCATTTACCCATCATTCTATGTGAATGTCACATGGTATAACTGAATCAGTGAAGGTAAAACACCCCTAGATATGGGAACGTCCCATATAAACTACCTGTTACAGGTCTCGCCCACTTACCCATCATTCTATGTGAATGTGTCACATGGTATAACTGAATCAGTGAAGGAAAACACCCCTAGATATGGGAAGTCCCATATAAACTACTGTTACAGGTCTCGCCCACTTACCCTCATTCTATGTGAATGTGTCACATGGTATAACTGGATCAGTGAAGGTAAAACACCCCTAGATATGGGAACGTCATATAAACTACCTGTTACAGGTCTCGCCCACTTACCCATCATTCTATGTGAATGTTCACATGGTATAACTGAATCAGTGAGGTAAAACACCCCTAGATATGGGAACGTCCCATATAAACTACCTGTTACAGGTCTCGCCCACTACCCACATTCTATGTGAATGTGTCACATGGTATACTGAATCAGTGAAGGTAAAACACCCCTAGATATGGGAACTCCATATAAACTACCTGTTACAGGTGTCCCACTACCCATCATCTATGTGAATGTGTCACATGGTATAAACTGAATCAGTGAAGGTAAAACACCCCTAGATATGGGAACGTCCCATATAAACTACCTGTTACAGTCTCGCCCACTTACCCATCATTCTATGTGAAGTGTCACATGGATAACTGAATCATGAAGGTAAAACACCCCTAGATATGGGAACGTCCCATAAAACTACTGTACAGGTCTCGCCCACTTACCCACCATTCTAGTGAATGTGTCCATGGTATAACTGAATAGTGAAGGTAAAACACCCCTAGATATGGGAAGTCCATATAAACTACCTGTTACAGGTCCCGCCCACTACCTCATTCATACAGTTGCACTTACACTTCTAGTGAAGTGTCACATGGTATAACTGAATCAGTGAAGGTAAAACACCCCTAGATATTGGAACGTCCCATATAAACTACCTGTTACAGGTGTCCCCATTACCCATCATTCTATGTGAATGTGTCACATGGATAAACTGAATCAGTGAAGGTAAAACACCCTAGATATGGGAACGTCCCATATAAACTAACCTGTTACAGGTCTCCCCCACTTACCCATCATTCTATGTGAATGTGTCACATGGTATAACTGAATCAGTGAAGGTAAACAACCCCTAGATATGGAACGTCCCATATAAACTACCTGTTACAGGTTCGCCCACTTACCCTCATTCTATGTGAATGTGTCACATGGTATAACTGAATCAGTGAAGGTAAAACACCCTAGATATGGGAACGTCCCATTAAACTACCTGTTACAGGTTCTCGCCCCACTTACCCACATTCTATGTGAATGTGCACATGGTATAACTGAATCAGTGAAGGTAAAACACCCCTAGATAGGGACGTCCCATATAACTACCTGTTACAGGTCTCGCGCCCACTTACCCATCATTCTATGTGAATGTGTACATGGTATAACTGAATCAGTGAAGGTAACACACCCTAGATATGGGAACGTCCATATAAACTACCTTTACAGGTCTCGCCCCACTACCCATCATTCTATGTGAAGTGTCACATGGTATAAGAATCAGTGAAGGTAAAACACCCCTAGATATGGGAAGTCCATATAAACTACCTGTTACAGGTCTCGCCCACTTACCCATCATTCTATGTGAATGTCACATGGTATAACTGAATCAGTGAGGTAAAACACCCCTAGATATGGGAACGTCCCATATAAAATACCTGTTACAGGTCCGCCCACTTACCCATCATCTATGTGAATGGTACATGGTATAACTGAATCAGTGAAGGTAAAACACCCCTAGATATGGGAACGTCCCATATAAACTACCTGGTACAGGTTCGCCCACTTACCCATCATCTGTTGAATGTGTCACATGGTATAAACTGAATCAGTGAAGGTAAAACACCCTAGATATGGGAACGTCCCATAAAACTACCTGTTACAGGTCTCCCCCACTTACCCATCATTTCTATGTGAATGTGTCACATGGTATAACGAATCAGTGAAGGTAAAACACCCCTAGATATGGGAACGTCCCATATAAACTACGTTTACAGGTCTAGCCCACTTACCCATACTTTATGTGATGTGTCACATGGTATAACTGAATCAGTGAAGGTAAAACACCCCTAGATATGGGAACGTCCCATATAAACTACCTGTACAGGTCTCCCACTACCCATCATTCTATGTGATGTGTCACAGGTATAACGAATCAGTGAAGGTAAAACACCCCTAGATATGGGAACGTCCCATATAAACTACCTGTTACAGGTCTCGCCCACTTACCCACATTCTATGTGAATGTGTCACATGGTATAACTGAATCAGTGAAGGTAAAAACACCCTAGATATGGGAAGTCCCATATAAACTACCTGTTACAGGTCTCACCCATTACCCATCATTCTATGTGAATGTTCCATGGTATAACTGAATCAGTGAAGGTAAAACACCCCTAGATATGGGAACGTCCCATATAAACTACCTGTTACAGGTCTGCCCATACCCATCATTCTATGTGAATGTGTCACATGGTATAACTGAATCAGTGAAGGAAAACACCCTAGATATGGGAACGTCCCATATAAACTACGTTTACAGGTCCGCCCCTTACCCATCATTCTATGTGAAGTGTCACATGGTATAACTGAATCAGTGAAGGTAAAACACCCCTAGATATGGGAAGTCCCATAAAAACTACCTGTTACAGGTCTCGCCCACTTACCCATCATTCTATGTGAATGTGTCACATGGTATAACTGAATCAGTGAAGGTAAAACACCCCTAGATATGGGAACGTCCATATAAACTACCTGGTACAGTCTCGCCCCAACCCATCATTCTATGTGAAGTTGTCACATGGTATAACTGAATCGTGAAGGTAAAACACCCCTAGATATGGGAACGTCCCATATAAACTACCTGTTACAGGTCCCACCCACTTACCCATCATTTTATGTGAATGGTCACAGTTATAACTGAACAGTGAAGGTAAAACACCCCTAGATATGGGAACGTCCCATATAAACTACCGTTCAGGTCTCGCCCACTTACCCATCATTCTATGTGAATGTGTCACACTGGTATAACTGAATCAGTGAAGGTAAACAAACCCCTAGATATGGGAACGTCCCATAAAACTACCTGTTCAGGTCTCGCCACTTACCCATCATTCTATGTGAACGTGTCATGGCTAAACAGTGAACATATGTAATGTTATATATAACGATCAGTGAAGGTAAAACACCCCTAGATATGGGACGTTCCTATATAAACTACCGTACAGGTTCCCCCACTTACCCATCATTCTATGTGAATGTGTCACATGGTTTAACTGAATCAGTGAAGGTAAAACACCCTGATATGGGAACGTCCCATATAAACTACCTGTTACAGGTCTCCACCACTTACCATCATTCTATGTGAAGTCACATGGTAATAACTGAATAGTGAAGGTAAAAAACCCCTAGATATGGGAACGTCCATATAAACTACCTGTTACAGGTCTCGCCCACTACCCATCATTCTATGTGAATGTGTCACATGGTATAACTGAATCAGTGAGGTAAAAAACCCTAGAATGGGAACGTCCATATAAACTACCTGTACAGGTCTCGCCCACTTACCCATCATTCTATGTGAATGTGTCACATGGTATAACTGATCAGTGAAGGTAAAACACCCCTAGATATGGAACGTCCCATATAAACTAACTGTTACAGGTCTCACCCACTTACCCATCATTCTATGTGAAGTGTCACATGGTATAATGAATCAGTGAAGTGAAGGTAAAACCCCTAGATATGGGAACGTCCCATATAAACTACCTGGTACAGGTCTCCACTTACCATCATTTATGGAATGTGTCACCTGGTAAACTGATCAGTGAAGGTAAAACACCCTAGATATGGGAACGTCCCAATAAACACCTGTTACAGGTCTCCCCACTTACCCATCATTCTATGTGAATGGTACATGGTATAACTGAATCAGTGAAGGTAAAACACCCCTAGATATGGGAACGTCCCATAAAACTACTGTTACAGGTCTCGCCCACTTACCCATCATTCTATGTGAAGTGGCACATGGTATAACTGAATCAGTGAAGGAAAACACCCCTGATATGGGAACGTCCCATATAAACTACCTGTTACAGGTCTCCCCACTTACCCATCATTCTATGTGAATGGTCACATGGTATAACTGAATCAGTGAAGGTAAAAACACCCTAGATATGGGAACGTCCCATATAAACTACCTGTTACAGGTCTCGCCCACTTACCCATCATTCTATGTGAATGTGTCACATGGTATAACTGAATCAGTGAAGGTAAAAAACCCCTAGATATGGGAACGTCCCATATAAACTACCTGTTACAGGTCTGCCCACTTACCCATCATTCTATGTGAAGTGTCACATGGTAAACTGAATCATGAAGGTAAAACACCCTAGATAGGGAACGTCCCATATAAACTACCTGTTACAGTCTCCCACTTACCATCATTCTATGTGAAGTGTCACATGGTATAACTGAATCAGTGAAGGTAAACACCCCTGATATGGGAAAGTCCCATATAAACTACCGTACAGGTCCCACCCACTTACCATCATTCTATGTGAAGTGTCACATGGTATAACTGAATCAGTGAGAGGTAAAAACAACCCTAGATATGGGAACGTCCCATTTAAATCACCTGTACAGGTCTCACCCACTTACCCATCATTCTATGTGAAGTGTCACATGGTATAACTGAATCAGTGAAGGTAAAACACCCCTAGATATGGGACGTCCCATATAAACTACCTTTTACAGGTCTCACCCACTTACCCATCATTCATGGAATGTGTCACATGGTATAACTGAATCAGTGAAAGTAAAACACCCCCTAGATATGGGAAAGTCCCATATAAACTACCTGTTACAGGTCTCCCCACTCCCATCATTATGTGAATGTGTCACATGGTATACTGAATCAGTGAAGATAAAAACACCCCTAGATATGGGAACGTCCCATATAAACTACCTGTTACAGGTCTCACCCACTTACCCATCATTCTATGTGAATGTGTCACATGGTATAACTGAATCAGTGAAGGTAAAACACCCCTAGATATGGGAACGTCCCATATAAACTACCTGTTACAGTCTCGCCCACTTACCCATCATTCTATGTGAATGTGTCACATGGTATAACGAATCAGTGAAGGTAACACCCCCTAGATATGGGAACGTCCCATATAAACTACCTGTTACAGGTCTCGCCCACTTACCCATCATTCTATGTGATGTGTCACATGGTATAACTGAATCAGTGAAGGTAAAACACCCCTATATTGGAACTCCCATTAAACTACCTGTTACAGGTCTCGCCCACTTACCCATCATTCTATGTGAATGTGTCACATGGTATAACTGAATCAGTAAAGGTAAAACACCCCCAGATATCAGATGAAGAATCAGATTATCTCAGAATAATAATAGAATAAAAAATACTTCTAGAGGTTTTCTGGGTATTGCTACTTCTAAACATATTCTGGACACATTGGCACCATAACATCAACAGTTAATAAACCATCTGCACAATTTATTTTCTCTGTTTCCTTGACTATTTTCTCTCTTTATTATGACACCATCGATTTCTGCAGTCAACACATATGCTCGCCGCCTTGTACAATTCAGATACCGGTGCACTTTAAGTGCTGTAGACAAGGCAAGAGATTCTGTCTGTCAGCCAAACGACCCAGAAACACGTCTTTATTCTGTAAACACTGTGGGATTTGCAATGCTGAATCTCTCCATGTTCAACCACACACTCCCCAAGGATCTAGTTAGAACTGTCAGAAAAACCTTCCTGTTAATCCTACAATGGTGTCTGGGACTGAAAGGGGATAGAGCAGGTAGATTCGTAGCTTATTACCCAGGTGCTATAACGTATATGGTTACCTTTTACTGTCCATATACAAGAGAGCAGGTTTAACAAGAAGGTTCAAACATCCATCATCTGTTACAGAATATTTTTAACAAATAATTTCCAGTCTACCCACGGAGACTATAGAAAATCACTAAAATCCGCTTTGTAAATAGGAACTGTGCGAGGATTCTTTAGTCATTTCTCCAGCTGCTACATGACACCATAATCGTGAGTATTTAGCCATTAGTCGCCCTTTAATATCTCTCGCTAGCCAGCAAACACTCAAGGTGTTTTTTTTTTACGATGACAGGAATTCGCTGTTAGAGGGCACTGACCGCAGATAAAACACCCGCCACGTCCGTTTTATTTCTAATCTCTAAATACAGAAGGTTTTATTCTTTATCTTCTCTGGAGATGAAATAAAATTGTACAGCGTCAAAAAGAATGTTTTTCACGGTGTGTTATTTAAAAAAGGGTAAGTATCAAAGAAAATATATTGTGGTTTCCAAGCTTTCGCAAAAAGGAAAAATAGTGGGTAAATATTTAAATAGTATGTTTCAAAACGTTTTGTTTATAGGCACCTCAAACACTTCTCCGTCATTCAAACTATGTAAGCGGCAAAATCCATAAATATGCATAATACACATATGTATGATGTGTTATAGGCTCGCACAAAGCAGGTGGCCCCGTCAACATTTAACTTCCTCCCAGCAGTCAATCATGACCGTGACAGATGTCATCAAAGCCATGATTGACAGCTGTGCTGGCGAAGAGGATGGTTGAGGATGGTTGAGACTGAACATTTGACTTCAGGAAAGCCTTAGTTACCACCCGTAAGTATCGGAAAGGTTTCTTAGGGTTAAGTTTAGTATTAACTTTTGTGGGAAGGGTGGAAATGCCGTTTCGAGTGTCACTAAATACATCATGAATAGGTTACAAATTTTGTGAGCGAGTTTTTAGGGAAGTTTGCAAACTTGACCTCACACCAAACACGAAATATATAAACTTGAAAATAAAAGTATTGTCTACTAGAAATAGACCCCCAATTTCTAAACAAACCTGGATTCGATTTAGCACTGCCAGATTGAAAGACCTGCGAATCTGGTGGAAATTTCCGATTTTTGACACTCAGACCCTATCGACCATATTGTCTACCTGTCTGCTGAAAGTACTGGGTAATAAATGCTCTTCCAGATCATGACTCTGGGAGCTGCTTCTCAAGCCCTTTGAGCCATCTAGTAGTGGTTTGGGTGTTACCTTCTGAGCCATCTGACTGCTTAGTTGATACATAGTTCAAGGTGATACACCCCCTGAACCACCGATCACATGGTCCAATGTCAAGACCTGACAAAGCACTCATTGTTTAGCACCCTGCACAGGCATGTTGCCTTAGGAAAACATGACCAAATTTTGCAAGGTTGGCCAATTAACTGAAAACATTGGATAATTCCTAGAGAATTTCATTTAAGGAGAACTATAAATGATCCTGAATTCATTCTGTGTTTTCTGACTTTAAGAAAGATGTAAATGACCCCCTTTCCACATTCCCGCCACTTCTAGTGTGCAAACATTGTTTTTCTGACAGATGAGGTCATGGATAAGTCAGCAAAAAAATATTTTGTCCAAAAAATGATTTGCAGCTTTGTAAAAAGAAATTGTCTCTTTTTTACTGAGCTTGGTGTAAAAATTCCATTCTGTACACACGTTCTTCCCATTCAGTTCCCACTGCATCTTAGGTTACTGCAATGCTTTGGAAACATCATCTGACCTGTAACATCTTCCTCTTGTGACATCTAAAAAACACCTAACAACCATTCTTTCCATTTACACAGAATAAGTTGACCCACTCTGCGGAGATTAGAAATTGTTCATCGGTGAGTGAGTTTCCTGAGTTTCTGATGTAGAAATATTTTGTAAGGCAGTCATTTCATTGGAAAGGTTTTATACCTGTGTTAACACTTAACACTGGAGATGTATAGCTATGTAAACTTCCTTCCCTTCATAATAAAAATAAACATGTTCAAAGATTAAAAAGGAAATACAAAGCTAAAAATATAAATCTGCATGAATAAATTCTAAATTTCCTAATAGACTACTACATAGCTGAATACTCACCTCTGAAATCAACAGAATTATAGATAAATGATCTCTTTAATTCTGCAGGTTTCTGTTTTTTCTCCTGAGTTATTTAGCCCTCCTTCTGGAGTGTGTCCTGGACCCTTATGCATGCTCACTGAACTCTCTAACCCCTTCTCTCTCTGCCCTTCCAAAGCTGTCAGATAACTACTGGGTGGACTGCCTGTGTCCTCTCATTACTGAGCAGTAAGAAAACCATCACCCATTAGGAATAGAGATGAATGAATCTGGTGAGTTTCATTTCTCCAGCAGTTACTTTGAACTAATTGAAATTCCGAAAATCAGATTCAAACCCAAATGAATCAGAATTTTTCATCCACGATTTTCTAATCTTTATTTTATAATTTTCAATCTCAAATTTTAAATTTTTTTACAATTTAATTTTCGAATTTTCAATAAGTTCTTAATTTTTGGATATTATAGGACATATAGATCTATGTGTCTCTTCTTAAATTCTGGTTTAATTGTAGGATTTTTTTTTTTTTAATTTTCGTAAAATTAATGAACTGTTGTAATCATAATCCTAAATAATGTTTTTTCAAAGCAAAACGAACTGTTTACTCATACAATATAGAGAACAGTTGATTGAAGTCCAAGTGCTCAAATGTTTACAATTGGGTAGGACTGCAGTCATTATTCTACTTACTGTTTAAAACATAAGGAGGTATGACTCATTATTCCTACCTCCTTATAATATTTGTATGCATGTACCACCCATGTAATAAAATAGGGTTTAAGTTTGGTGAGAGCTGGGTAGCTAAGAAGAAAGTCTTCACGAAGCGGTCTATAGAATAGTTTTAGGAGGTAGGAATAATTACAATTGGCAAAACCAATGATTTTAATGGAAGCAGGATTTTAGAATTATTAACATTGAATTTCAACAAATTTTATATTTTTACATTTTTGAGAACAAATTTAAATGAAATGCGGCAAAGTTACTTTTTGACAGAGAATCATCGCTAAGGCTGAGGCCCCACAAATCGCATCAAAGTGTGCAAGCAATTGCGAGCGTTATTGTGTTATTGAGCGGTAAGTGCATTGTTGCGGGTCTCTCCTCTTTTGCTCATGTAATTTAACATTATAAAAACACATACGTTCGCGTAAAAAATGGTGCATACAAAACGCAATTGCATGTGCATCGGAAATCATGGGAATTTTTGCCTTCCTGCAATTTCCATTTTAACCAAAATCAATATGTGCAATCGCGTGCACAAGACGCGTGCGCAAACATGCAAAAAACATGTTAGTGTGGCCTAACCCTAACACCCACTACATAAAAAGACTTTTGGATCATATGTCCATTTAGCCTTATTTACAATGAAAAGGTGACACAATCAGAGAGATTCAATAACAGTTCTTATTGTTAAAAATGTTGATAACTTTGCCCCAACCAATCGGGTATTATATAACATATGAAAGCTAACATCTGATTGGTTGGGGCAAAATTAGCAACATTTTTAACAATAAGAACTTTTATTAAATAACACAAACACAGATCATCTAAAAGATTTTCATTTAGAATTATGACCTTTTTTCTTTGAATTACTTGGGCAAATCCCCCAGGGCTATAGTGATTACAGAACATAGAGACTGAAGAGTACATAAAGGTAAAGTACAATATATAAAGATAAAGCACAGTGTACTGTATATATAGAGAGATAGATCACTTTATAAATAGTTATAAAGTACAGTACTATATATATATATATATATATATATATATATAGAGAGAGAGAGAGAGAGAGAGAGAGAGAGAGAGAGAGAGAGAGTTATAGAGAGTAAAGTACAGTATATAGATATACAGTACAGTGTATAGAGATAAAATGCAGTGTATATAGAGAGAGATACAATGGAATATGTACAGTAAAATTATAGAAATTACAGTATATAGTTATCGTTAGTACAGTATACTTACAGTAGATTTAGAAAAAGTACAGCATTTAGAGGTAGAGTACAGAATATATAGAGTACAGAAAATAAAAAGATAGAGAGTACAGTATAAAGAGAAAGATAGAGTACATTATATAAAGATAGACAGAGAGTACAGTATGTAGAGTACATTATATATGAAGAGATGCTGTATTTAGAGGTAGTTTATATATGTATATATATATATATATATATATATATATATATGTATATATATATGTATAGTATATTGTATAGGGAGCATTAGAGTGCCATATATATATATATATATATATATACACACACACACATACACACAAAGTAGAATCAGCAGCACACCACCGTCGCCTGGTTCAAGAGTAAGGGGAGATCTCCTGTATCGCTCCCACAACACACAGTTTGTAGAATACTCAGCACTCAGGTCTTCATTGCAGAATCACTTTTTAATTTTAACATGCCAGACAAACCATTTAATGGCAAAGTTTCGGAGCTACCAGCTCCTTTCTCAAGCTCACACAAAAAAATGGCATAAAAGTGAGAGTCCACTCCCACTACTACTTCATACACATTATACAGAATGTGACATCATCCATTAACACAGTATACACCATCACGTGTTAATTACCTAGAATATACAACATCACACGTTAATCACCTCATACATTTTCAATGGGCATATTATATGCTTCCCTCAGTCAAGAATTCTTCCATTTTAATATTTAAAGTCTTAAAGGGACATCAACACCCCTGAGTCAGCATTAAAACCACCAAAATGGAAAATGGCTGATCCATCTAATTTCACTACCTGGCTGATCCTATCACTGCTAACCTCAAATTCCATAATCAACAGAATACGCTTACCCCGTGCACCTTCTTTTTTTTTGTGGAACCCTACCACATCTCTGCTGGGCTGATAACAGAACACCTTCCGGGTACCCCCTTGCCCGTAACTTCTGGAGCATCCCTTGCGTTTGGTCTTCTCTCTTAATGGGATCAGATACTACGACCGCTCCACCCACTTTAATTGCCTGATAGGAATGGCATTTTTTATACACCTGGGGTGAAAGCTTTTATAAAACAGCAGCTGGTTTCTGTCAGTCTCCTTTGTATACAACTTGTATGTAATTCAGTATCTTTAATTACCTTCCCATCCAAATAGTTTATTTCACACAAGTCATAATTAAGTGTATATTTAATATCAGGGTGCATAGCATTAAATGTGACATAAAATTGCTCTAAGGATCCCACATCGCCCCACAGAAGGAAGACGTCTGCTAAAAAGCGGAGACACATAGATGAGGCGTTGGAATATGATGGGGCGACTTTGGATCCCATGGCAGTACCACTACATTGCATGTAGTACCTTCCATTAAAGGAAAAATAGCTGTTAAACAATATCAGCTCTAGACACCGTTTAAAAACTGGATCTGATTATCATCATATTGACCACTTGAAGTGAGCAACCAAACTGTAGCCTCTATCCCCTCAGTGTGGGGGATAGAGGTATATAACGAGGATACATCTAGGGTAACAAGTATAATTTCATCCCAATTAGTTACCTGAACACCCCTAATTTTATTTTAAAAAAACAGAAGTGTCCAACACAAAGGGTTTAATACCCCGTACCAATGGCGCAAGAACCCTATCCAACATGGTGGCCATGGGGGTGAAGATGAAACCAACCCCCAAAAGAATCAGCCTCCCTGGTGGTTGGACAGGGTTCTTGTGCACCTTGGGCAGGGTATATAGAGTCAGTGTCTTGGGGTGCTTGACTGAGAGGTACTTCCTCATCTTCAATAACCCCATTCCTATATATTTCTAAAATGAAGTTAACCATTTTGCATTTAATGTCCCACACAGGTTACCTCTCTATACACCTCCCCATCTGACAATTGACCAAGTATCTCTGTTGGTAATATTCAATGTCAAGGACTACTATCGAGCACACCAAATTTATTTAATTTACGTGTGCACGGAACTCACAAGCATTACTGTTTGAGGCTCAAGCAGGAGAAAGCAGAGGAAATCTCAGAGGGGCGGAGCTTAACATTCAGCAAACCAGTAACAAGATGTCAGCAACTTCCAAGGCACAAAGCTAGGCTCTGGAGGGGCATAGGTAAAAAAAAAAAATATGGCAATGGTATTTTTAAAGCTGCAGCTTCCAAATGAACATAACTTGATTTTACAGTACACTTATCCTTTAATAGGGCTTCATCATTGTGGACTAAAGTGCTATGTGGGGTGCCACAGGGTTCTGTGTTGGGGCCGCTTCTATGTTTCTGTGTTTGCTGACGACACAAAACTTTATCGACTATTAAAAGGATGTGCAATCGTTGCAATCGTTAGGATAGCTTGTCACATTGGGTTGCTAAGTGGCAGATGAGATTCAATGTTGATAAATGTAAGGTGATGCATTTTGGACTTAAAAATCCTTGTGCTGCTTATACTATAAATGGCTCTGTGTTAAGTGAATCCCTGTTGGAAAGGGATCGTTTTGGTGGATAACAAACTTAAAGGTAGCAAGCAGTGCCAGCAGTTATTCTCCCTCTTTACAAAGCATTGGTAAAGCCTTATTCTGTGTACAAAAAGGACATCTTTGAAATGGAAAGGGTTCAGAGAAGGGCAACTAAATTAATAAAGGGATTGGGGGAGCTTGAATATGAAGAGAGACTGGGTAAGTTACAATTATGTACGCTGGAGAAAATAATGTATAAATACATTAACGGGCCATACAATAAACTATCTGGAGCATTGTTCACCAATAGAACATGTCAGAGGACACGAGGACATCCCTTAAGACTTGAAGAAAAAAGGTTTACAAGTTCAGAAAGGGTTTTTCACTGTGAGAATGGTAAAGCTATGGAACTGTTTTCCAGTGGACGTTGTTATGGCAGGTTCATTGGTCAGTTTAATAAAAAGCTGGATGAGTTTCTGCAAACAAGGAATGTTACAAGTTACTGGTATTGATACATAAAGTAGAGTTGGGAAAGGGTTTGTCACTGTGAGAACGGTAAAGCTATGGAACTGTCTTCCAGTGGACGTTGTTATGGCAGGTTCATTGGTCAGTTTAATAAAAAGCTGGATGAGTTTCTGCAAACAAGGAATGTTACAAGTTACTGCTATTGATACATAAAGTAGAGTTGGGAAAGGGTTTGTCACTGTGAGAACGGTAAAGCTATGGAACTGTCTTCCAGTGGACGTTGTTAAGGCAGGTTCATTGGTCAGTTTAATAAAAATCTGGATGAGTTTCTGCAAACAAGGAATGTTACAAGTTACTGGTATTGATATATAAAGTAGAGTTGATCGAGGGAAATTTCCGATTGCCACTTGGAGTCAGGAAGGAATTTTTTCCCTTAATAAATTTGATGGGTTTTTTTGCCTTCCTCTGGATCAACAGTTAGGCAGGAAATGAGGATATTGCTAGATGGGTTGGACTGGATGGACATGCAGTATGTCTTTAACCTCCCATACTATACTATACATAAGAACATACCGCTGAACATAAATTAAATTCTGGAATTGTTATTTTGAATTAGTTTGGGGACTAATTTTGCAGGTTTATTTGTTTAATATAAGAGAGCACTCATTGCCCTTTAACTTTACTTCTCAAAATATAATTTCTAGACAAAGAAAAAAAAAAAAAACAATGTGAACACAGGCAAATTAAAGATAAATTAAGGATCAGCAGAGTCGATAAATATGAACCTCGCAGCCCCCAAACAATTAGATCTTTCCTAAATGCTAATTTGTAACTGAATTATTTAACTACGGCTGCAGTTCCACATACTATGCCCAGTAGGTCCTCTCGCCTTCAATGAGAGAAGTAACCTTTAAAGGCACAAAGAGAAGGACAGAAAAAACATTTTCACGCGTCCCAAAGACTCATAACAGCCGTATTGGTCTTTGGTTAAGGTACAAATTACATTATTATTGAATAAATCTGATATCTTTGCCATTCTTAAAGATATCCGATAACCTCCGAAATACTTAAAATATGAAGTTTAATTGATCTTGTATTTTTAAAAATACAATATACTGTATAAACAAAGTATACATTTAACTACTGTAACAAGGACTGTTCCTTTAAACCTTTAAAGACTAAAAGCCACTGTTTAACAAATGTTTTTTAAACCCTATATAACTGGACACCCTATAAAAGAGAAGAGCCCCCTAGCTGTTGCTGAGCTGAACTTTTTAAGTTTGAACAAACTCGAACTATTAGGACTAGTCCGGGTTCAAACTAATTCGGTTTTCTGAACTTTCGGACTTATTTTTGATAATTAGCGAAAATTCGCTAATTATCAAATGTAATGTTTCAATTTGGTAACCATCGAATGTAGCCTTCGATTTCTGTAACCTTCGAATATATCATTCGGTAACCCTAGAATGTAGTGTTTGATTTTCGATAACCCTCGAAACCCTCAAATGTAGCCTTCGATTTCTGTTACCCTCAAACCTATTGTTTAGTATCCCTCAAATGTAGCGGTCAATTTTGGTAACCTTCGATTGTAGCCTTCGATTTCGGTAACCCTTAAATGTAGCGGCCTACTTCCATAACCCTCGAATGTAGCCTTCGAATTTGGTAACCCTCAAATGTACCGTTTGGTAACCCTTGAGTGTAATGTTCGATTTTCCATAAACTTTGGAATTTATCGATCAGTAACCCTCGAATGTAGTGTGCGGAAACACGACAATTGCCCGATCATGAATTAAGAAGTGTTTAAACACGTTTTAGTAATATGTTCATGTTCCCCAGACCATTTTTCAGGTGCCACAGACATTTACAGTAAGTTACCATGGCTATTTTATTTAACTATTAACCCCCACAATTGACTTCAATGGTTTTGAACTTCAGAAATGAACTGAACTTCAGTAAGTTCGGCCATCTCTACTAATAATAGATACTAAACATCTTTATACACAATGCAACCAACAAGCATCTACCGTATATACTCGAGTATAAGACGACTCGAGTATAAGCGACGGGGCACCCATTTTGCCTCAAAAATTAGAAAGATGATTGACCGAGTATAAGCGAGGGTATACAGTAACCCTAATACCTTTCCACTGTAGATGTTTGGAAACTACAACTCCCAGCATGCTGGTTGCGGAGTTGTGTTTCCAACCACCTATAGTAGAAAGGTATTGGGGGTTACTGTATGGCATACTGTCCCCCACCCTAATACCTTTCCACTGTAGATGTTTGGAAACTACAACTCCAGCATGCTTGGTTGTGGGAGTTGTAGTTTCCAACCACCTATAGTAAAAAGGTAATGTGGTGTCTGCATGGCATACTGTCCCCCCAGTACCCCCAGCCCTCCCCCCAGTCCCCCCAGCTCACTTACCCGTACCTGGTCTTCAGTCTTCCTCTCTCTGCAATCCAGAAGCAGCCGCGAGTCCGGCCGGCAGTTCCCATTACTGCTTGCGGCTGCACGATGACGTCATCCCGCCAGGTGCGTGATGACGTCATCGCGCAACCGCAAAGAACTACTGGGAACTGCTGGCCGGACTCGCGGCTGCCTCTGGATTGAAGTAGTAATTTCCTTGTGACTCGAGTATAAGCCGAGTCAAGGTTTTGGTTAACGTTAAACCTAAAAACCTTGGCTTATACTCGAGTATATACGGTAGTTTTTACTGGATTAATTAAGAAAAAACACTGTAGCCAAACATCTGATTGGCCGCTAAAGCTCACTGGCTTTGGCAAACATTGTCTGCCTTCTTAACTTTTGTTTTCCCAGAGGCTAAAAAAATGATGCTGTAACTTCAAACAGGAGTTTAAAAGGTTAATAAAACCCTAGAACGTTCGTAAATACCAAAAATAAAACTTCCTCAGTTAATATTTTGGCAGCTCAATCTTGCCATCCAGATATGCTTTCTAATTATGTATAAGGAAATGAATGGATCTATGTTACGTTATGACATACGGCCAAGCAAAGCCCAAGAAATACCAGCCAATAGCAAGATTGATAGTGCCCAGTGTTTTCCAGTCTTGCCGCAGCAGATGGCGGTTTTAGGTAATTAGACACGAGGGTGTGGAAATGGTTATGACATTACACAGAATCTGGGAATAAAAAGCTTTGCCTAGCTGAAAGACTGATATAATGTAACCACTCAGATTGCCTTGTCTTTTAACCAAATTCCTATTTAAACTATCTAGTGTAGTTAAGTTATTAGTTTACTGCACGTAGTAGACTTGTAGAAGGTTCTTAGTAGTGACAGGTAATGAGAATGACTTGCCACCACCAAGTTATGCTTGGTGACTGTTGAAATCATGAAGATGTATTACCATGAAGGTGTTTTTACCATAAACATAAACTTCATACTGGTTAAGAGAATTTAATTATCTTGTAGGCTTGTAAAACCATGGGGTGCTATCATGGTATGGCTTAACAGACTCTGGGAATCGATTGATAATACTATCATTATGAATAGATGTTAGATACATGTGCACCAGCAATTGATAAAATTCCTTCCTAATACCAAATGGAAATTAGAGCGAAACCTAAATCAATTCAGAACATTGCGTATGAATATTAGTTATAATGAAGAGTTTTCATATTAAGGGGTTGAAGAAAGACATTTTTCCAAGCTCTAACTATTGAAAAATTGCAATAGAAATATCTATACCAAATTACATATTACCGTACAAAGTGACATATTACAATACAAATGTGACATATTAAAACCCACAAATACTGTAAAAATTGGAACATTTTGTGTTAATAATCAAAGATACTCAGAAGAAGCAATTCTCATACCAGGTCTTTACAAATGGGAATACTGAAAGGGAGGCACACTCCAAAAGTGCTTTACAGCATAACTTATTTATTCAGTGCTAAACAAAGCCCAAAATACACACAACGTTTCAGGGTTTTCCCCCTTCTTCAGGTGTAACCACATGGTCAAACCTGAGGAAGGGGGAAAAACCCCTGAAACGTTTGTGTTGGTATTTTGGACTTTGTTCAGCACTGAATAGATGAGTTATGTTGTAAAGCACTTTTGGAGTGTGTCTCCATTTCAGTATTTTTGTTTATAACCTTTACCATTTCATGGCACGGAGATAGGGAAATGAACCTCAAAACTTACCTGTTACAACTCCACATCCTTGGTTTAAACTCATTATAAATGGGTCCTGTCTATAATTGCTTTAAATAACTATTGTGCTGCTAAACCATTAATATCATGTAATACAGTAACATCAAACAAAGAACAAGTTCATTGTGTATATTCTCATTTAAAGCTTAATTTGATGCCTCAGCTGTTTGTGGTGTTTTTACAGATTAATTCACTCGCAAACCCTATGGAAAATCTTTAATACACATTCAATTGCACCAGTGACATCCTAGTCTCAGCAAGTGACTGAGTAGGTAACTCTTGTGAAGATAATTACTGTTGTGTAATGGTCCCTTTATTGCCCTATCAATGAGTAAAGAGTGATTATTTATTTACAGACCAGGAGTGCAAACGTTTCTGAGGAACAATAACGGCTTCTTCCATTAACATATTATTATATTCTTCATTTTTTAATGGCACCCATGTTAGAAACATTTCCTTAGTCTGATTATTACACTAATTGGCACCATTGTTGGCTTTCTTCTCTCTGTGTTGTTTAAGGACAACTTCTCTTTGTCTTTGTGTAGTTACTGCAAAAACAGGACTCTTAGGCCCATATTTATAAATGCACGGTATTGCACTTCATAGTTCATAGTAAACTAACACATGGTATTCTATGGGCGATCCTAAATCTATAAACGTGGTTGTAGATTTATGACCGCTATCGGACGTTAATGATTGCTATTGTAGATTTACAATAGCGGTCATAAATTAACAATAGCTATAACGATCGTTAAAAGAGCAGTATTTCTAAAAAGTGCGACCACACTATAATATAATTAGGGCCTAAAGCAAGAAAACTCAGGATTAGCATAGCAGTATATATAGTACAGTGGCATAACTTAAAATCATTGGGCCCCTCAGGGAAACTATAATGGGGCCCCTATCCGTGCTTTATTTATAGGGGTTTTCTGGGAGGAAACTATACTGTATCTGTCATAGGTAAAATAAAAAGATGCCCCCCAGCAGTTGCTTCAATTGCTCCTCTGGTAGTTACGTCCTATGGTATAGAGTAGAGTGTACAGTAGTATAAAGTATATTAAAGTGTGGTGTAATATAGTATAGTATAGTACAGTAAAGTATAGTATAGTGTAGAATTAAGTATCCCTTTCATATCTCCCTGCAATAGCTAGCAAGAAAATTCTTGGGGGGAAAAGGTTTAGTTTCCATTTAGAGACATTTATAAATCTTTCAGTAACTTTTATCGGGGGCCCTAAATATTCTTCAGATCTTTCTGCCTTTGGTAACTTTTAAAGCTTCTGACATGCAATCCATATCCAACATGTAGAATGGTTTCTATTCAATTTATAGTTCGAAAAATCTAAATCACGAAAAATGATGATTGGGCAAGATTTTGAATGATTTTCTATGAGATTTTGCTTTATTTGTAGCAATAATTATAATTCCTACAATCACATCGAAGAATTAGAATCTTAACTTTATCAACTTAAACACCAGGTATTAACGGGTTTTGTTCCTTTTTCGGGTTTTCAGATCTCTGAAAAATCCCGAAGATCTGCAAATCTGAAAAAGTAACTTAAATTCTGGACTTCGGAGCGCGTTTTCAAGTTTCCGACCATGTTTTCGAGAATTATCGAATGTTTGAGGCTATTTTCGTAAATTCACAAAAATGTTCAGTCTGAACATTCAGATTCCGGGATCTCTAATATTAAATTGTTGCGGAAAAGTGGGTATTGAAAAGTTTGCTGTGGCAGCGCAGGTGTCTTTTGTAAGTAAGGGGTAAGTAAGAGTATAGAATTGGGAAAAATAAATATAGCAACTCAAGAACAAGTGAACCAATAGATAAGGTCCAATCAGTGGGGCCCAATCAGTGACATGTGTTCTAGTAGTGAACTAGAACTAAAAACAACCAAGAAAATTGGAGGACCAATTTCCAAATCTCAAAGGGGAATAAATATAACAATGAATGTTTATATAAAGATAAATTATACAATCTGAATAAAGCATTCAATTATGGTGATACTAATACCACTTTAATTTTCGAATTTTCGTTTTTTTATCGAAAGTAGACGATTTTCGAAAATCGTAAGTAGACAATTTTCAAAGTCGAAAATCGAAAGTAGACGATTTTCGAACATCAAAAGTAGACGATTTTCGAACATCAAAAGTAGACGATTTTCGAAAATAGGCAATTTTCGAAAATTGAAAGTAGACGATTTTCGAAAAATGAAAGTAGACGATTTTCGAAAATCAAAACTCGAACTTTCAAACTTTCGATAATTCAAAACCGAAACAAAACTCAACAGTTTCGAACATCTCTATTCATTGGGATATCCATTCCTCTGGGATTTGGGAATTGGTCCTCCAATTCCCATATTGGTTGTATTGAATTTGGCTGTTAAAGGTTTTACACCTGGAAAACAGTTAAGGGGATGGTAACTGCAGAAACCCAAAAAATATACAGGGTTATTCAATAAAAGTTCTTATCGTTAAAAATGGTGCTAATTTTGCCCCAACCAATCACATGTTAGCTTTCAAATGTTAAATAAGATCTGATTGGTTGTATATGTATATATCACAAAACTGCTAAATAACATTATACTTATAATTCTCTGGCTTCTTCCAGTAATACGTATTTCCCATTGATAGTCAATTGGTAGCTTTACTACAGGTAACCAAATTACGCTTATTTATCTACTCTTGCATTCCTATTAACTGCAACTTCCCAGAACTTTGTTTTGTTTTCGTCTCTTAACCTTTAAATGTGATGATGATTATCCCCGACACCGTATCCAATCAGTAGTCTAAATTACTACAACAGTCTAAATAATTACAAAACACGCAATTTAGCCATTAATGTCAATAGTCATACTGCATCAATTTAGATGTGTGCTGGTTCAAATCACTGCTGGCTAAGTCTCGTTTTTAATTTCTTTGGGTCAAGCCCAACTCACCGTAATGGAATGCAGAGTTCCGGAAAACATCTGGTAAGCTTAATTGCTCTACGTGTCATTAGTCTAACTGGGTTGAAGTTAATGAAGATGGAGATCCGAGCGATGAATAAAGGATGAGAAACTTGAGTAAAGACCTTGCTCTCTAAAGGGCAGTGAGATCCAAATGCCCATCATGGCAACTGCCATCTGCAGCTGTAATTTGAAGGTGGGGGAATGTTGGCTGATATCAAGGACTGCAGCGAGAAGCCAAGCCATAACAATGAAATGAATACCTTTACATTTTATAATTGTTGTGTTATGGAATTGGTTTGCCTGATGATCCATTTTTGTCCGTAGGTTAACACTGGATTTGGGTTTTGCTTGCAGGGGGAAAGAAGCGTTTTCTTTCTTCCATCACCAATTAGCGTATATCTCCCTCGTTCCTTGGCAGCGATAACTTAAATTTCACAGTTAATGATTTGGAAATAAGTATTACTCACAGCCGCTGCTAATTATTTTGAGATAAAAATCACAATTTGTTATTAGAAATTTTTGAAGGTGAAAGAAAGAAAATACCATGTGTAGGTGATGAGAAAATTGTCTTTAGCTGGAGATGAAAAGCCTTAAAACCTGGGTACTGATGTCTCCGCCGTGGTGCTATTTAACTCCCTAATTATAGGTCAGGGTCCTGTGATATTACTGTGAAAATAAGAGTTTTTTTTTAATTTAATTTAATTTAAGATGTTCTATAATATGTGTATGTCTTATGGGATGAGTGTAGCTAACTGTAGAGGAGATTTAGTACCCATAATGGATCTTTGTTGTTTAATTGTTCTAGAAACTCTAAAAAAAAGTCAAGTAGAGAAAAAATTGAGCTGCTGGTTTCAGGGCCGTATATGTTAACTTGCAGAATATCAACGGTGCACCAAATTGTCTACACCCCACCTGTCTCTTCCACTGCACGTACAAGCTTGCACATGGGCTGGCTTAATTGAGCTACCTTCTCTGTGCATGTGTGAGCTTGTAAATGAGCTTATACATGCAGTAGAGGAGACACAGCTGGGGAGCAGAAGTTTTGTGGAATATCTTCTTTCTAATTAATTGCTCAGCAAGGCAGCATACAGCACTGTAAGTATTGTGGTTTGGGGGTTCATTTAACAATATACCAGTTTTGAAGTTTGGGATAAACCTGCCCTATTAGGACATGGAGATATAAGATATTGTAGCAAGTGCAACAAATGAAACTGTTTATTAGAGATGAATGCATCTAGAAATACACTTGCTGCTGTACAGTTTGTACAGGATCCCATTAAGTACAGATGGAGAAGGAGTTATTGCAAGTTATTTTAAGTATTATTCAGATACAAAGAGTCTGCCCATTGTTTTGTTTTGTTGGTTTTTTTTTTTTTTTGCCCAACTCTAAACAATGATCTTGTGTCATCAGAAAGTTGAAGTCAGTAACCCAATCAAATTCAATTGGTTCTTTACTAAGGGGTAAACGGAACCCCTGAAAACTGAGGGCTTGCAATTACACAATTTGAATTGAGAGATGACAAGCAAAACGTCTTCAAGAACTAAACTTCAGGTCCAGCTGATCTAACTGAAGAGAGCAGATTAGTTTCTCTTGGATGTACAGACTCCTGTTTGGGCTTTGTACTTGTCAGTAACATTTTCATGGTTTTTGAGATTAAATCTACAGTATTTGTTGGGTGGGCGGTCATCTTAAATAAAAATAAAAAAGCAAAATCAAAACATCTTTGAATGGGTTTCCAACTTAATTATAGGGTCCAAAAAACAGGTATAATTGTACACAAGGTTTTCCAATTATTTTTATTATATATTTTTACCTTTTACTTTCGACTCTTGTGCCAGGCAAAGTATGTGGTACACACCTTGAATCTTGAATTTGTAATGAAAAATGTTACATAGAAGACTACAGGAACAAAGAGTTCCTGGAATATCCAGAATCACAGACAAGCTTTTCTCTGAACTTGTTTATTATTTGGAAATTGATTTTAAAATGTTTCTGATTTGAATGTTCATCAGTTTGAAAGAATAGAATTCAACAAATAATGTCTTGCTATGAATGGAGGAAATTATTTTCTTGTTGAGAATTTCATATTCTAAATGATGTCAGTGGGAAAAGGTGTTTGTGTTAAATATGTATGTTGCCTTATTGAATAAAGGTAGCTTGTTTCATATTCAATGAAGAGCAAGTGTACCCCAATCTAAAATTTATGGACAGGTTTAGCAAAATATTTGAAACCCCTTGGCTTCTTCAGTCAGTCGTGACCATTGGTGTATGAATTGTTGGCCAATGACTGAGTAATTCTCTTTGAGCATATGCAAGATTGTAGAACTTAAAGTGAAGATGGAACTCTACAGGTGGGAGTTCAAACATTGGGATAAATGTCATCTTTCAGGACATCTTTGAACTGTATTGGGCTTTGTGAAAGGGTTTAAACTCTGTTTAGAGTTTAAATTAGTGTCTTGGCTTTTACAATTAAACCACAAATAAAACTTTTGCATTGGGAGCCCATTCTTAAAATGTATTTTTTTTTTCACCAGCCATAAGGAGCAGAGGAATAAGACTTTTTTTTAACACTACACAGTGGGGCCTGTAGTGGGTTAAATATTGGTTTGGGGGAGACCCTTTAATGTAAAAAAGGATTTTTTTTTAAAGGTCATCTCCACCCTTAAAAAAAAGATGACCTGTCAGTTATCGACTCGCAACCCCAACTGCTATTTTTTTACCAGTTAATTACATGCATTTGAAACCAGATATTTTACAATAAGTTACATTCCTTTTTGACAAGTGCAGAAGTGCAAATGACTTGCAATGACCTTGCGATTGCGCTGCGTCTGCACTGCGCCCCTGTGTGCTGGATAGTGGGCCCTCAACCTTAATAGGTATAAAAAATATATGAAAAATTGTATGTTGTCATTACGACAACATTTTACAAAGGAGATATTATTTGTGTTTACTGTTAACAGCCATCATTAAAATAATAATAAACAGGATACGTAATCCTAAGACGGTTTGGAAAACGCCAGATGGGGGAGAAGTGCACCATAAGGTTTCTGAGAGGAAGACAAGAGGATTCCTTCTGCACCTTAAGATACCAAACAAAGTTAGTGTTTCACTTGGATTCGTTCTCCTGAACATATGGGAGAAAAAAATATAATTAACTTGTTTGCTTGCCTTTGAGCAATTTTATGTTGTTTATTATTCTTTCTCCCCATCATTTGTTGATTTTATTAAGTTGCCTAGAAAGTTAACATATTACATGAAAAAAATAAATGAACGATGCCAAAATTCGGATTTTTATTTTTGCTCCAAATGAACAGGTGCAAACTATCAAGTGAAATGATAGACATCAACATCATCAACACAAAGACAGATGTTGGTTCCTCCAGCATGATGGGAGATAAGACCAGCCTACATCTTCACTGCATTCAATCATTCAGACATTATTCACTCTTTGTATGGATACGGTCATTAATCAACCTATATATGAAAGATTTCTTGCTTTTAAAATTGATTTATACTTAGAGAATTGACCAGATCATTTGGTTAAAAAATGGAAAATACAAAAAACAAGAGACTCAAAATACAGAAAGCATGAAAGGAAGTTCAGTGGCTTGCTATTGGATCGGGCAGACATTAATTAGTAACATAGTAACATAGTAATTGAGGCTGAAATAAAAATATTCATCCTCCTTAATACCAGTAATTCTCAATATTTTTTAGTTTAAGAAACTTATCCAGACCATTTTTAAAGCTATTCAATGAACTTGCCATTACCACATCTGCTGGAAGACAGTTCCACAGTTTCACCGTTCTCACTGTAAAGAAACCTTTCCTAACCTGAAGATGAAACTTCTTTTCTTCCAACCTTAAAGGATGTCCACGTGTCCTCTGATATGACCTATTAGTGAACAATGCACCAGAGAGTTCATTGTATGATCCATTAATATATTTGTATAAGGTTATCGTATGCCCACGCAAACGTCGCTTCTCCAATGTAAACAGCCCTAACTTGTCTAATCTGCCTGCATATTCAAGCCCCTCCATTCCCCTTATTGATTTAGTTGCCCTTCTCTGAACTGCTTCCATTTCCAAGATGTCCCTTTTGTATATGGGGTTCCAAAACTGCACCGCATATTCCAAATGAGGCCTTACCAGTGCCTTGTAAAGAGGGAGAATAATATTTTTCTCTCTTGAATCTATTCCCCTTTTTATACAAGACAATATCTTGCTAGCTCTAGCCCGTTGCTGCCTGGCATTGTTTAATATAGCTATCAATTCTCTATCCATGAACAAATGTTTTCTTCAAGGCCAACAGTCCTTAGTTTATACATTAGTCGCCTATGTGGCACAGTATCAAAAGCTTTCACAAAATTCAAGTACACCACATCCACTGCTGTGCCTGTTACAGGGAGGAGGAACTATAATAAACAGTCCCAGTTAATATAAATAGACATTCAGCTAAAACTATTGGCAGGCTTGTATTTTGCTTTTTCATAGTTCTTCTAATTGCGTTTCTGTGCAGGTATGGAACAGGCAAGAAAAACAACCAACACAAATAAAAAAAAAAATATTGGGTATTGATAACTTCTTTGGTAATTTCCATGTTTCTGTGGAAGCCCTTAAGTGAGGCTTTTATGGCATTACACTAGCTGAGTAAAGAATAGAGTGCCAATTGTAGACCGGTTTGTAATTTTTAGTGCTGTTATCAGTATACCAGTATATTAATATTATAACATCTCAGGCATTTACAATGAATTCATTAAGCTTTCTGCAGATCACAAATAACACAGATAAAAAGTCAAATAAACAACTGTTCTATGCCGAGCCTTTGATTCTAGCTAAGTAGTAAATAATTGTAGAAATTGCTATTTTACTTTGAATGTTCTTTACCCCGTGAGAAGGATGGCTTCTGTGAAACAATATTTGTGATGAATTCTCTTGTCAGCTTGCGGTGATAGAATGGCTTTTGTTAGCAGCCAAAATCACAATGTATGTGGAGATAGTTGCGTGTTTGAATGCTTAAACCAATCAGAAAAAAGCAAAGGTTAAAGCAATGATGCATTCACCCTGAAATATTAAAAAAGGAGTGTTCCAGATTAAGTGGCTATTGATTTATTACACGAGGGCTGTAAATTATGACATAGAACGGAAGCCACCTATTCTTACGTCTATTCTTTTTTATTATTCCTGCAGCTGCTCTGCATGACTTCCTAAGCATTATAATGAAGAGAGATTCTATTTTAACGAACAACACAATCTATTAATGTCTCTCACACACCGGCAATGGTGATTATGAATAAAACGTTCATATAAGGGTCTTTTTCATGACTCAGCATTTCGGATGGAGGTAATTAGGAGATAACCCGGGGCGATTGTGCTTTATGAGGTAATCTGCAGCTAAAGCTACACCGTGGACAAAAGTAAAGAGTCATTCTAAACTTAGAAGGGAAATTTATATTTCTGCATTTTCAATAAATAGAAGTTAGTATTTTCACCCAAGGGCACCGATATATTGGACTTTAAGCACAGTCAGTCATGGGCAAAATACACTTGTAGGTTTGTTTTTCAGGCAAAATGAACACAATCTAGGGCATTGAAAGAACAAACCAAGGGTAACCTGGAACCCATTTCTGGTCTCTCTTTTTGTTATAGACTAGAGATGGTTGGAATTTCCGTGTTTCGCTCCGTTTTCGGATTTTCATAGACCAGTGTAAAGTATAAACAGCAATGGTAACTCACAGCAGATTGTTTGGGCACCTGGGAAATGGTTCTGCATTATATTGTTGATAATCCTCGAAAGTAGCCTCGTATATTTCATAACTCAAAAATTATCAAAATACAGAAAGTTCCGAGATGCGAAAGCTTCTTAAAGAATTTCGCAAAACCAAACCGATTCCATTTCTAAATTGGACCCGGATTCCATCCCTAATATAGACACAATTTGATTCAAATTTGTTAAGAACCAATTCATACCAATACAAACTAACTGTGCCAAGTTTGGATTATTCTGCACATCAAACATTATCATGACCCAAAATGACCACCATTCACATTAGGAGACCTGTTCATGTCTCTTGACCTATTCATTTCATCTAATTTTATCAGACAAAGCTGAGATGTTCAGAAGGGTCAGAAAAAATCTGTAGGGAGAGTACTAACTGTGGGTGGCCATACACACCATAGTACAGCTTAAACCAACCCAGAATCCTATGATTGCTATCATAGTAAGTTGATAATTAAAAAATCTGACTAATCTTTGAACAATCTGCCACACACATTCTGATCATCATATGATATCAGGATATCCTGATATTGTACATTCGTGAGCTATAATGATTTTTGGGGTTTGCGGGTGGGGGGTGGGAAGGAAAAGTTAAGTATATATTTTTGGTCTGGCATTGGACATTCCCTTTAAGATCAAATTTGTTGTTCAACAAATGCAAATCAATGGATGAAAGAATTTGCAGTTAATTTTTCTGCTTCTATTTTCTACTTTATTCTTATGTTAAAAATAACAAGTAGGCACAATTCTAACATGTGCTTGACTTTGTTATGTTAAGTCTGTTTAATACATCAAATCAACTACCCTTGATCTGATTTTCCAGCCTGCAGTGTGAAAAATAAGAGGAATATTAGCACAGGCTGGTTCCGAAAGATTTCTGCCTTTTCTTTATTCTCCAACTACAAATAGAGCCCTTTAATAGAGAATGACTATTGTGTGCACTGGTAATTCTATGCCACAGCATTCAGGCACAGTGGAAGCTTGTACAAAGGACAAACTTCATCTAAAGAGAGCAGACGTCTCAATGCAACTTTATCTTGCTCCCCAATGATCAGTGCAATTGATTTGTGTGATGCCGCAGAGCTCTTCCTAACCTCATATTGAATTTCTTCCTTCCCTCGACATCACAAAAAAATATGCAAAAGACACAGAGAGTGAGGGGGGGAGAAAGGAAAAGAAGAAGATAATTGAGTTCCCACCTGGTTATTTAAACAGTTTTGACATCCATTTGAGGTAAATGTAGTTTCCCGGCTGTGTTTTGACATGGAAAAATGGATGTTAAGTATTAAATGGGAGGTCCCGGGATGAAATCAAACTCCAAGCAATGGCTTCAAATCTCAAGCCAAAAGAGAAAATGTTACGATTCATTACATTCTGAATCAATGAATCATTTTCAGTTCCTACTAACTAGCTATTTCTTATCACTGTTGCTATATATTTTGCTTTAATAGCATTTTAATGACATTAAACAATGGTAGAAAAGATACGGACATGCTCTGTAGCATATTGATGATGGGGAATATGAGACAGTGCATGTCACAAAAGACCAAGGCCACATCTGCACAGCTTGGAGAGGTGTAGAGGACATGTGGGGGTGATGGTTGAAGGAGGAAGTATTTGGTATTTCTTCTTAGTTCCGAGTGACCTATCAGCCATATCCCTGCTGGCACAGATCTAAGTCATGACTTTCAGCAGGACACCAAATGTTTGTCCTGCCCAAGTTTATCTTCATAATTACAAAAAAAACATGAAAAAGCTGACACACAGTAAGGCAAAACTATTTTATTATTTGTTGCAGTTGTCATTACAGAGAAGTATACTTGTATGGATCAAAGAGCTTAAGACAAACCTAAAGTCACCATGTGTATTAATAAATACAGTATAGTAGTTCAAAGTGATCTACCAAGGTTTGCCATAGTGTAACAGCAAAACGTTATGCCCATTATCTGGGGATTAAGGGAAATTATCTTAAAATGGTTGAAGAACCAATAATGGGGTGGGGGGTTTGTTTCTAAAGCCATGACATTTATCTGATTGGTTCAGGGTAATCAGGTGTCTTAAGGGCTGTAATCCCAACACCATCCATTAGATGGCTCAAAAGGCTAAAATGGACGACTCCTTCCCCGATCACAGACGTTCTTTATGATTTGCTCTATGCATCTTTTTAACATAAAATAACTTACTGGTGTATGTTTATTATTTTAAAGATTTTTTTTTTGTAAAAAGGAAGGTTAAAAAGTTCAAACCAAACTAGGAATGTTTGTCGTTTTATACTCGTTTTATACTAGTTCTATGTGGTATGAAGAGTTAATTTCCAAAAAGAGAAGATGACATGAACCCCAGGATATATTTGTTGTCACCTACACAAGGAGTTTTGGCTCATATTATTCTTAGTGAAGTTACTAGCTTTCTGATTTTAACTGTTAAACACAAAACTTCAAAAAGGAAGTGGTCAGCAAGCAAACTGTTAAAATAGTTCTATTCATCGAGTAAGACCTGAAAAGGAAATTTATGTATATCCTGGCCAAAGGCTTTGATGTCTGGTAGGTTGGAGATGAAGCAGTAGAATTCCCATTAAACATTTGTGCTGTACTAATAATTACAATGGTGCTGAATACAACAGTGCAGATGGTCCAGTCCAGGGGAACAACCCAACAACATGAAGGACACAGCCAGTACTTGTCAAGCATAAAACCTCTGTAATTAATACACATTTCTTGACTTTGTCTGTTTCTAGCAATAGGGTGCCATCATTCACATTGTATCCTCAAATGTTACCCATCTATCGGAGATTTACATCCATCATCTTACCATAGAGTTTCCAATATAGAGGTCTAAACTAAAAACTGGATATATTGTTAATATCCCTCTAAGAATGAGGAGCAAAGACACCTACATGATGTTGTATCATCGTTAGGACTTTGCACCCTGTAAGGTGTGTTTGCAGAGAGAATCACCTGCACAGAAAATATTTGTAAAACAAACAGTTATTTGAACATTTTATAACCTTTTAAGCTAAATTAATATTGGTTATGTGTAGAAATGTTTGAAATCTGTGAGTTCTGTTCCATTTTTGGACCCATAGAAGTCAATGGGGCAAAAATACATCCAAAAGTTCCTAATAAGGGTAGATAAAGGATGGAAACTCACAGAACAAGGCTCAGGCACCAGGGAAATGGTATGGGAAACACATAGAAATTACCAAAACCTAAATAAAATGAACTTCCTGTACACGCAAGCTACTTTTGAGGGTTACCGAATAAACAAGGCTATTTTCAAGGGTAACCCTCGAAAGTAGCCTCACTAATTTTCGAAATTAGCATCACTAACCCTACAAATTAGCCTCAGTAACCCTCAAAAGTAGCCTCGGTAACCCTCAAAAGTAGCCTCAGTAACCCTCAAAAGTAGCCTAACTAACCCTAGAAAGTAGCCTCAGTAACCCTCAAAAGTAGCCTCAGGAGCCCTCAAAAGTAGCCTCACTAACCCTAGAAAGTAGCCTCAGTAACCCTCAAAAGTAGCCTAACTAACCCTAGAAAGTAGCCTCAGTAACCCTCAAAAATAGCCTCAGGAGCCCTCAAAAGTAGCCTCACTAACCCTAGAAAGTAGCCTCAGTAACCGTCAAAAGTAGCCTCAGTAACCTTTGAAAGTAGCCTCCATAACCCTCGGAAGTAGTTCTATATTTATATATATAAGTTCTGAAATTTCCAAACGGATCAGATGGAATGAATCAACCCGGATTCATTCCCATGTTCTGTGTCGTGAACTGCAAGACTATTTATGGAACTAAACTGTACAAGCAATGTAATAAAATAAGGTGAATTGAAGGTGTTATTTGTTTTTTTTACTAGTCAATAATGCGTTCTTGATATGAAGCCTTTCGAATGAGATTTTATATATTATTTGCTATAGCTCTAGCTATTCATTTGTACAATAAAACTTTCTTTTTGCTGGGGATTCTCTTCACATTTCCAGGACCTCAAGTCAATTTTCCATCTATTTCCCTTATTATGGAACATGGAATATCCCAAGAAACATGTCTGACTCTCCTATTCTCAAACTTCAGCCGTCCCAATGGACTTGAAAGGGTTGAATAAAGAAATCTATGTATTTTTGTGCTTTCATTTGCATTTATTACCATCTATTT
Organism: Hymenochirus boettgeri; assembly: GCA_019447015.1. Taxonomy (NCBI): domain Eukaryota; kingdom Metazoa; phylum Chordata; class Amphibia; order Anura; family Pipidae; genus Hymenochirus; species Hymenochirus boettgeri. The sequence goes on from CM033470.1 coordinate 6,100,520, forward strand.
TTCAGCTGTCGTCCTACATTCCTGCCCCAGCTACAATTCATCCCGCTGGATAAGATCATTTTGATAGAAGTCCAGTTCCCCAACGCAAGCAACGTTCTAGCCCATAAATAAACTATTGCACATCGTTAGACTGTACAAGCCTACTGTATCTTTTACCAATGCTTTTAAAATGTTTTTTTCCCTCCATAGTTTGAAAAACAATATAGAGCACTGATTCCCAAAAGTGCAGTTCTCTGTGATATATTGTTTGTAATTAAGTACTTGGGAGAAAAGAAATAATAAAACAAGCATTCTCTCTCCCCTGTTGCAATTGCTGACAGGAGGAGAAGAAGGCAGCTCTGATAAAAAGGCTTTACTTTCTTGCTTAGCCCTGTGGCTTTCAAACCGAGCGTCAAAAACAAAATAGAACCAACGAGAGATGGGTAGACAGTGAGAATTTTTTTAGGTTCCCTTGAGAGTTTGGGGATCGTCAGTGACAACACAAGTCACAGCAGATCCCCTTCGGGCAAACTGTAGTTCACTCTGCAGTGTATCGTTTTCTTACCGTGCTGAAAAATACCTAAAAAAAACATCATAAAGATCTGAAACATCTCCTATGACTGGATAATAGCAGAGAACAGAATGTTCAACATTGCTTTTGTTCAGGCAGATTTCTTTAAATAACAGAAAACCAATTAGAAAATGCTACATTGTACAGGGGGTGCAGTCTTTCCTGGAACCGAAAAACAGGAACCATTGACGTCAAGATAACATCAGCCAAGTAGATTGACAGAAAGAGTTTGATTGGAACCTTTGACCATCATATGGCTAATTGGTGTTAACTGTGTTATTTTAAAACACAATAAAGCTAGATGTGCTTAGTTAGTAGACAATGCCAGAGTCACAAGCTTAAGATTAAACTATCTTATTTCATGGTTCAGTAATGTTATTTTTCACCATGAGACTGTAAAGTATCTTAACAAGGTTTGGTTGCTTTTTCAAAGGTCATAAAAGTACATTATATGTAATAATTCCTAAAAAATAAGCAAAAATGCTCACTTACTCTGCCAGAATAATAATTATCCTTAAATATTTGGTTAGTAATGTAGGTAATTAAGTGCAAAATATATCAGTTGGGGTTTGGGGCAGGTGACTGGCAATTGACTAGTTTTTGTTTTAAGGGTGGACAAGCACTTGAAAGTATAATATAGCATGTTGAGTTAATGTTAACCCCTTAACTGCAACTGAACAGTGTAGGTCAGCATTCTAAAACTAATATTCTAAAGTCCAATATATTTAGGGTTAATTGCTTTATGACGGTTAAAGCCAATGCAAAAGAGAGGTGTCCATCAAGTAAGACCTAGTGGGACCTGATGGAATTAGAGTGGAAATTATTCTAGTCAGTGGCTGCTTAAGTGACCCTTGAAGATCCTAGAATGAAAACCTTTGCTTTGGATGATCTGTAGTTGACTGTTATTCCATTAGATTCTTGATTTAGATCAATTAACATATTTCAGTCCCCAAAACTTCAGACAAATAATTATGCAAAAGCGTTTCCCCACCAATCTGAGAAGTAATGTTTGCATTTCAATTAATATTAACACCAATGACCTTGGTTAAACTAATAAGAAAAATCACTAGATTGAAAATTTCTATCTCTTTAAAACAATTAGGGTCCAAACAGTGATCAGAAAAATCCTTCTCCTTAATAGGGCCACCATGACTGTTCCTTGTTGTGCTGTTTGGATACTATTAAGGATAATAGTGTTAAAATGGGTCTTTCTTTGTGAGCTAAGTAAACAAACCAAAACACATTTACACAGTAACTCTGGTAGGACACTGGTGCCAATGATTCACTTTTATTGGAATTTCTGCATGGAAAACAAGTCAGATAGTATTATTTACTATTCTAATTGGGGTGGGTTTGTTGAAGCCTGTAAAGTAGGTTTTCTTTTGCAGCTGCTTGAGAATACTTAACTGCCCTTGGTGCCTACAAAATACTGTAGTACAGCCCGAGGCAGAAAGCAATATCCACAATTATGTCTGAGAGTTCCACTCCTAAATGATTCCATTTCTAATTGCATTTGCAGAAAATCAAGCTTGAGAAATCACGACCCTCTTGGGCCTTCATCAGCAAACAGACGATATTGCGTTCGTTTCCAAGTTTCTACTTTTACAAGGAGTTGCCGAAACCTCAAGAATAATGTATTTAATTTTATATTCATTGTTTAAATTGGCGGGATGCCCCTGTATTCGCTTTACTGAGGAGGAGGCAGTTTCTTCTGTCCTGTACCATGCAGTCACTAATTAGAGCTGTAGGTAAACCTGGGAATGTAGAAAGCAGACAATGAGAAAAGGTTGTTCTTCCCACCCTTGTCCTTGTCCCACCAAATCTCTAAATCCACTGATCTACCACAGACCTAGCAAATATCCATTATCCATGTAAACCACTAACCTTAAAAAGGACAATGTGGTCCCTTTTCCATTGGGCAAGTTATACAGATTTAAAGTTTTCCATTTAGCATGCAGTGTCCAAATAAACTTTTCAAAACTGGCCAAACTACTAATTATTATTTTTTTTTCTTTTATAGCGCTAACATACTATGTTATGATCCTGACTTGACATTCTGCACATGGTCGCCATAGACAGAGATGTTCAGCTGAAAACATGATTTGTGTTTTCAAAGGTTCGTACACATGTATGATCGTGGGTGCTACCGCGCAACGCACAATGTGTACGAACGGCCATTTCGGATGATAATCATGCCATGTATCGTCCAAAGTGGCCATTCTGTATGGGATCGTTGCCCGACTGGCCGGATCTCCCAATGAGCGCCCATTTTGGCCAATAAAGTACCAATACACAGCATGATTATTGACTGAAACAGCCGTTTGTACAATTGTTCTAGTGACTTTCTTTCACATAGTACAGACTAATAGGAATTTCCATAAGTCAAATGGCCCTATATTCATCTCTCGTTTAACTTCCGTGGCTTTGCAGCATTGTGACCATGATTGGAGTAATCGTGTGATGCGATGTAATGCATTATTGTGAGAATTCAAGTCCTTTACAAGATAGGGGTGCCCATTACAGAAAAATGTTACTGAGAAGGCCCCATGAGTGGTGGGAAACGGGTCTAGCGTGTCAGGAGACTGACTCTGTCTATCTGCTGATGATGCTAAGTACCCAGTTTTGAGAATTATTGGCCTGATTCCAGTGCCTACCCAGAGTGCTACTTATACTTGCAAAAAAAACAGAGCACTTTAAAGACCAAGCTTGTTAAGTTCCATGTTTGATACTTTTTAATTTGCACTGGCAATAATTGAATACAAGCTTTTAAGAAATACTCATGTCTCAACTCTTACATACAACTGCTCAGGCCTAATGTAGTGTGGTACATCTCACGAAAGCTTTTCATTTTTATTGTATCTATTGCAAATATAAAAAAAATCCTCCGCAAATGCCTATTTATATTTACCCATTGATTATTTTTCATCTTTAATATAAAGATAATCATACCTCTAGCCTGACTAATGCAAAGCCCTAGTGTTATAATACATGGGTTTCCAGATTCCTCCCCTAGTTCCTCTTTAGATTGCATTCTTATCAATGCAGACTAAACCTTTTAGGACACTGATTAAGGGCAAAGCTTTACATTTTACGTTTTTCCAAATATTCTTAGACCTTAGGAATCATGTGTTCCACTCTATAAGTTCTTCATTATCCATTCATTAACCTTCGCTAAATATAACCTAACTTTGCACATATCATTATAGATATTAATACTTTACTCCCTCATCATTTCATGCCCTAATAATCTTCACCAAGCCTGTACATTATTAACCTTATATTCTTCTGCCAAATCCACGGTAGCATTATATAGCATTCAAAACCAATCCTAAAATATCGCCAATAAGCATTAAAGCATTTACAGCTAGAGCTTCCTCCATAGCTTTCTATGACAGGATTCTATTGTTAGCCAACTTCAACTTTAGCAGTAGAAATGTTCAAAATTGGATTTTGGAATTTTCGAAAACTTTAGGTATTTTGAAAATTTAAGAACAAACAAGTTCTGAAAGCTTTCTGCATTTGGTGTTGAGTATTTGAAGTTCAATATCACATATTCGCTGTTAGATATAGAATATTCAAAGTTCAATGGCAAATATTCAAAATCGGATAATCAATAAATCCAGCTGCTTCCGAAAAACCCCAGCTGGAGATTCCCAAAAATGGCTGCTCACGGATTGACGGGGGAGGGGGTCCTGGTTCAAGCTGTGGGACCCCCTTAAGCCCCAAAGAGCCCTTGTCAGGGCCACAATGGTCCTTGTATGGTTTCAAGCTGTGGGACCCCCGAACATCTAGCCGGATTGTTGGCTGTTCGGCAATTCGCGAATGGCCGATTTCGGGACTGTCCGGATGTTCGAGGATTTTTATGCTGTTCCCCCGGCATTGGACTTGTTCCTCAGACCAGATCCCAGAGGCCTGTAAGGTAAGTTTACCATACAATATTTTGGAAAGTTCATTCCAACTTTCTGAACTATTTACCCCCCATTGACTTTAATGGGTCCATTTTCGGACTTTCAAACTTTTGAAGTTTTTTAGAAGTTCAAAAGTTCAAAAATGGACCAAACTTTCGAAAGTTCGTCCATCTCTACTTATTAATAGCATTAAACATAAAAATGGCAACAAAAGAAAAACACCCTCCAGAATAACTTGAAATAATATTATTTATTCATCACCTCTCGTGACTTTTGGGGGAGATTTTTCTATTTCTGTGAACATGTTACTTTGTAGCACTAAAGAAAGGAGGCAGATTAAAACAAAGTGTCCATGATAAACTCTATAAAGATATTCGGAATTCGGTTTATGGTTGATAAAAATAAAATTGTAATTTCTAATCTCTTGCTTCATTGTTACACAAAAGCTAAATCCAAGAGGTGCTGTATCATTCATGGTAAGATATTTCCAAAGTTCCCCCATAAGAGACAACCACAGATCAGTAGGTTCAAATTGTGCTTTATTTTCTGTATCTAATGATTCATTAACCTAGATTTCCTAAAGGCGTGCTAACAGATAACAAATATCATACATGGTCATGTTTTCTTTTGTGGCCATGGAAACAGGAGGAACACAGCCTCAGATGCGTGCTTAATGCGTTGTTACTATTTATTGCTTATCATCAGCTGTGTATCACTAAGGGCAATGCAGCCCCGTATCAAGGGTATATTATGGTTCATTAAGAAAAAAAACCCCAAAAAAGCACTAACTTCCTCTTATCAATGATATTTCTGTTCCTATTTAAATTCTAAAATATTTTCCTATAATATATTAATTTAATTATATTTGTGTATTTATTAAAACATGCTAAAATAAGAAACTTAATAATAGTTAATTATAGGAAGAAAACATATTAAAATAGTTATTATTGTTGCAAACATAAAATATCAACTTGAGTTTATATATTAGTAATGAGGTTACTTTTTTTTAGTAGAAGAACGTTGACCAACCGTATAGACTTTGTAGGACATTCCAAGAGGTTAATTGTCCAAGTTGCAGAATAAGTGTTAAACCTTCATTTAGACCTTTACCCCTAACAGTTTGAAGATGATTCATGCATTTAGCTATGCAACTAGACCGCTCATTTTCTTTGCACCATGGGAAGTTGACTGTGTTGAAAAGTTCGAAACTGGATCATTAAAATCCACCTAATTGGTTTTTCTTATTTAATGAATATCTTTATCCTCAACATTTTATTTGTCCCTAAGTTGAACTGATGAAACTGGACAAATAAAATATTTTATAGACACACAACATACACATTTCTAATTGCATGAATGCTGATACCATTTTTAATGTTTCAATAAAAAAATTTAAGGGAATTTTCGATGTTTTGATTTTAGATTTTGATAAAAAGGTTCAAGTTTTGAAAATTTTGAAAAAATCAGTTTGATCTTTTTTTTTAAAGCGGCAGTTCCAAATGGAAACCAGGTTTGTTTTGAACTGGGATGTGCTAGTGTTCTAACATAAAACCCTGACTTGTGAAATTCTAATAAAAAGATTTATTAGAAAGAGAAACATGGAAACTACTGAACAGATACACTATCAACACTATATCACCTGTCAAACCATTCAGAATTCGTGCACTACACCTTCGGTTAACTGCCCAGGTGACTAACAGGAAAACAACCATAGAACTCCAGAAACCAGGGCACTCACAGGTCTTATAGACATGATATTAATTAAAACATGTTCCAGCACCATACTTTGATTTCAATGGCAAATTTCTAAGCCAAAACTTTGGTTCCTTCAATGGACTCATCATCTCTAGTTATCACAAAATTATAGTAATGTGCCAAGCTTTTTCTGCTCTTGTAAAATCCTGGCTATTTCTACTTTAAATATCTTTAGTTTTCACCATAATTATTAAATAGAGACCTCTGCAAATATACCAAAGTGGCAAATGTTCCTCCTTACAGACCCCAGTGCAAAAGACCATGTGGTGTCCCCATACAGTAGAGAATGATGTCCAAACTTTGCAAAATCCGGTCCGCTCGAGGATCCACGAATTTTAGAAAAAAATTGAAAATCCGCGAGCGGACCCATTAAAACCCATTAAAACGAAAAAAATCCTCGAAAGTACGAGGATTCTTCGAAAATACGAGGATTCATCGAAAATACGCATTTTCCAGCAATCTCGAAAATATGTGAAATTTTTAAAAACGCGGTTCGGAAAAGTTCGGAAGACAGAAAACCGGAAAATATGCGATATCCGCCGTTCGTGGATGAGGTAAATCCGCCACTGGGCTATCACTACCATACAGTAGCTAGTCTATTTTTTCTGACTGCATCAGACCTTTTCATTTGTGGTCTGAATTACTATGAGGTTGTGAAGCACTGATAACATTCACAACTGTATGGCCATGTCATAAATATATGATGCAATTGATATAAACCTAAGGTATCACTAATGACACATGTAATGCATTACAAGTGATTTATTGTATTTTAAATGACAGAGGACAGCAATATTATAGAGATATACCTGCAGTATATAGACTATATTAAAGCTTATGTAGTGTTTTCTGTAAATAGGAGATAGAGAAAAATAGGGGGGAAAAAGAAAGAAACAGATTTATTAGAAAGATAAACATGGAAACCACTGAACAGAAACAATATCAACACTATATTACTTTAATTCGAACCCGTCAGGACAATGGATTGAAAATATTACTCCATCCAGACCTAACAGTGAGAAAAAGTAAAAGCTCTATAGCAACTAAGTAATTTAATAAGAAATGGTGGTAACATCAATATACTGTGATCCAGGGAAACTGATTTAAAAGACAAATAAAGTCCCTTGCCATTTTTGTGCCCCTTCTAAGCACTCTAAAAGCAATATGAAATAATTCTTAATTGACAAACTATTCATTCTGGGATCCCCAACCCTGCATGGACCAGAATTTCTTGCACACGTCTAAAATCACCCCACATGAGAAGATAAATTTACATTCAATGTCTTCCTCTAGCCCCAATTATGTCTCTTAAACAGTGATAACCTACAGTATTTAAAATGAATGTAAATTCCACATTACATTTCAGAGTGAACAAGAAGGAAAATGGGGCAGTTCATTCTTCTACGGGGGCACATTGGAACATTGTGGAAGGGGGAAACGTAGTAGTGACTGTTGTGTAAAAGAGGCACATATTAACTTTGTGAAAGGGGGTACATAGGGATGTTGTGGAAGGGGGTACATAGGGATGTTGTGGAAGGGGGCACATAGGGATGTTGTGGAAGAGAGGCACATAAGAACTTTTTTTGTGGAAGGGGGCACATAGGGGTGTTGGGGAAGGGGGCACATAGGGACTGTTGTGGAAGGGGGTACATAGGGACTGTTGCAGAAGGTGGCAAATGGGATTGTTGTGAAAGGGGGTACATAGGGGTTTTGTGGAAGGATGGACCAATGGGTTGAACTCAATTCAACATGAAGTTAATGTTACCAGTCAAGAGTGGTTTTGCATAAGAACTAGTTTGTTATGATTTGTGCATCTGGAACATCTGCTCTGGAAAGCATTGTTACACAGCAACACGGTATCCAATATTCTTAATAAACAAGCTGTCCGAGAAAGACCTTTCATTTAAAACCTCATGTTGAGAATCTTTTATGAGTGGAATGTTTGTTAAAGAGACATTTTATTTTAGAACTTCGTATTAAAGCTTGTAAAAATAAATGTAACACATGCAAAATGAATGGCGTCCAAGCAGCCAGTACAGATAAAAACACACAGTTTAATGCGCAGTCAGTTAAAACGGAATCTCGGTTAGTATTCCTCTCAAATGGAACAAGATCCCCATGGATGGAAAGAAAAGCTTTTTCACTAAAGGGACAATATAAAAAGCAAACACTAAAATGAGCGATAATTCAACAAGCAGGTCAATATTCTGCAAGATGTACCAGAATGTGACCTTCGAAAATAATCTTGAACATTCGATAACCTTTGAGTTTTCTATCGTATTTTCAAGGGTTATTGAATGTTCCAGGTTATTTTCGAGGGTTACCAAAATAAACTTGTACAGTACATTCAGTATCCCTCAAAAATGCGGTCCAAAGTCCCAAAGTCTGAACGTTCCTCCTGGTTTCAGAGGGAAAGTTCGGATTTTGGAACTGAGGGGTTCCGTTTCGGATCTAGGTCCGAATCAAACTCAGATCCCATCTCTAGTGATTATGTTTAAATTTTTGTAAAGGGGGAGTATACCCTTTAAAGGGTAACTGTGTTCTCCATACAAGTGCCCTCTATTTAAAAGAACTATCTCGTGCCTTTCAAACAAGCCTAAAATGTCTTTACCTTCTCTTTATCTTACACTTACCTATGGACACTTTAGGGAAAGAAAACTATTTTAGGCTTGTAGCAGGGCTTATAATGAAGCTGGTGATTCTGTGTTCCAGCAGTGGGGGGCAGAGTGCTGTGATGTCACCTTATACTGCTGTAACTTTGGATAGACTGTAGCTAGAAGAACAGTAATTTTAAATGTAGGAGCTCTTTTTAATAAAGGCCACTCGTATGGAGACCACAGTCCCCTTTAAGAAACCAAATTCTTCTTTGTATTCTTCTGAACCATTTCCAGGTTATTTTATTTTGATTTTTTTTTTTAACATTTGTCTATACGGTTGGTAAAGAAATCCTTGGCATATATTAGGTTTTATCTAAGTAAATACACAGCTGAAGTCTGTTTTTTTTTGCATATTTAAGCCTTTCTAATCATCACAGCTCATTCACAGCATGAAGGGACCAGAGTAAAGAGAATCCTGCCTGATAATCTCCAAGGGAAATCTCCCAAACCATTGATTTAGTCATCCTTATACTTGTCACCAACGGTTAATAACATGTAGTTTAATAGTGCGGAACATGAAGCAGCTGTTCGAAAATTTGTCAAATAATAAAAAAGGGTTTTTTAGCCTGTTCCAAGCAATACCTCTAGATTTCTCATTGTATTAAAGGTTCTATGACATGGTGTGTAGATGTTAGTCATGTCTCCATGTTATCCCATGGAAATCTTCTTCATACATAGGATGGTGTTAAGTAACAATATCATTTCATTATAATAATCGAAAATGTTCATTCGGTGTCGGTAAAGCATCGTTAATAGAAAACCCTCTTAAGAACCCTTTATAAATCCCACCTATATCGTCCTTCCAGCTATGAAATAAATATCAACTTCAAGTGATAATCTAATGCTGGCCCTGCACTTGTTAGATATTACATTTGTATATATATATATCAGTATATGCAGTAAGGTGGGTACCAGCCCATGATGGATTCAGACATCCACAGTATAAAACAAGCAATGATCAGGCGGGACTCCAGTGAAATCAATTTATTGTGTAGACAATATTAAAATATCATACCATGTCGAATTGCAACATTGTGACGTTTCAAGCTCAACAGGTAGAAATAAAGTCATAAATGAGTTATACAACCACTAGTCTTGAGAGGTTCACTGGGCGTAGAGCACTTCTAAACAAGGATGACGATCTTTACGTGTTTCTATAACTAATAGCCTTATGGTTCCTTTAACGTGTGTCTCTGTATATATACTGGCCTCTCTTATTGTGCTCTAGGTCCATGTGTTGGTTGACATATGAATACAACGTGTCCCTTTAATTGGTGGAGCAATGGCTCTGTTACTTTCTGTCTAAAGCTTTATTAAGACTAGTGGTTGTATAACTCATTTGTGACTGTATTTCTACCTTTTAAGCTGTATACCTGTAATTGTAAAGCGCTGCAGAAGATGTTGGCGCTATATAAATCCCCAATAATAATAATAATAGTAATAACAATTTCCCGAAAGGTCGCAATTCGACATGGTAAGAAATTATAATATTGTCTATACAATATATACACTGTATTGTGTGTGTTTAACCCTAAAAATGACTTACTGATTGAAACTCAAAAACCAAGAGGGCATCCAAATGTGTGTACCATGTTCCAGCCCTGAGGACAAGGCACAAGTTGATTATCCCAAAATGCACCGTTCAAATTAGTGCACAAAAAGTAAGACTCCACTTAAATATATTTATAATCTAATTAGTTTGTTAAATGCACAGGCTTACTTAATCAATTCGATGGTGCGGGTGCATATGCCCCAGACCTGTCACAGAAGTTCAATGCATTGTGTCACTTATATAATAATCCAATCACGATATGACTCACCCATACACCTGGGTGGTCCAGGTACAACTAGTCTTAATATGCAAATGTGCAAAATCTTCTTGGCCAGTGACTTAACAAAAGAGAGAACACAACATACAAAGCTTGACAAACATAACTACTGTGTATATTATATGTACCCTGAACACATTTTACACCAGCCTCAAAAGCCAGGAACCTTCTAGGTAAGCCGTACGTTTAATGAATGGGCTTTTGTGAATGTCTTACACTACTTAATAGGAAATATTTCTATCATTAACTCACTTTAAATGTGCTCACACGTATGAAGCTATTGCTAAAAAGCACTTAGAAAGGCAATAGATGCATTATTTTATCAATCGTATCTGGGCTATAAGTCAATGTGTCAAAGGGCTATTAGTCAAAATGTGTTTTAGCCCGTAAATCTTTTTTAATATTGTCATTGCACATTTAAAGGATATACAATAACAGAATATGTCTTATCAAATGTTTGGTTCCTTTTAATATAGAGCATGTTCACCCACAGACAAAACCAGGACCCCCCCAGATCCTTAGTATCACAATACTTTCCTGGCATTCCTGAAAGGAGATAGTTACAGTCAGTCATGTCTTCATGGTGTCGTACAGTAGATGACTTACAATGGTTGTGAGATGTCTCTTGAAAAGCTTATAAAGCTGTGAAAGGCGACATACTTAAAAAAAAGAGAGACCAGCAGACTATATGGCAAATATCTTCTTTAAGGATTGCTGGGGTTTAAGGTGTGACAGTAGGATTCTAGGGTGTTGATTACATTGTGGCTAAGAGGTGTTATCAAAGCTACCATGTATAATTCTGTTTTGTGCCTTACCCTGGGTAGTTTTAATAATACTTCTTAGCCACAGTGCAATCAACATTGCATTCAGGATGTGCCTGCATCCTGGCTGTTATATGCTGATTTGAAAGAACTAAACTTTAAGTCCAGTTGATCTAACTCATATATTACAGATATACCATGATCTGGATGGATGAATATTACAGATATACCATGATTTGGATGAATGAATATTACAGATATACCATGACCTGGATGAATGAATATTACAGATATACCATGACCTGGATGGATGAATATTACAGATATACCGTGAACTGGATGGATGATATTACAGATATACCATGACCTGGATGAATGAATATTACAGATATACCATGACCTGGATGGATGAATATTACAGATATCCATGACCTGGATGGATGAATATTACAGATATACCATGATCCTGGATGGATGAATATTACAGATATACCATGTTTGGAGAAGAATATTACGATATACTGTGACCTGGATGGATGAATATTACAGATATACCATGACCTGGATGGATGAATATTACAGATATACCATGACCTGGATGAATGAATTTACAGATATGCATGACCTGGATGGATGAATATTACAGATATACCATGACCGGATGGATGAATATTACAGATATACATGACCTGGATGAATGAATATTACAGATATACCATGACCTGGATGGATGTGAATATTACAGATATACCATGACCTGGATGAATGAATATTACAGATATACCATGACCTGGATGGATGATATTACAGATATACCATGACCTGCATGGATGAATATTAACAGATATACCATGATCTGGATGGATGAATATTACAGTATACCATGATTTGGATGAATGAATATTACAGATATACCGTGACCTGGATGGATGAATATTACAGATATACCAGACCTGGATGAATGAATATTACAGAATACCATGACCTGGATGAATGAATATTACAGATATACCATGACCTGGATGATGAATATTACAGATATACCGTAACCTGGATGGATGAATATTACAGATATACCGTGACCTGGATGGATAATTATTACAGAACCTGACCTGGATGAATGAATATTACAGAATATACCATGACCTGGATTAATGAATATTACAGATATACCATGACCTGGATGGGTGAATATTACAGATAACCGTGACCTGGATGAATGAATATTACAAGATAACCATGACCTGGATGGATGAATATTACAGATATACCGTGACCTGGATGGATGAATATTACAGATATACCGTGACCTGGATGAATGAATATTACAGATATACCATGACCTGGATGAATGAATATTACAGATATACCATGACCTGGATGAATGATATTACAGATATACCATGAGCTGGATGAATGATATTACAGATATACCATGACCTGGATGAATGAATATACAGGATACAGTGACCTGGATGAATGAATATACAGATTATACCATGATATGATGGATGAATATTACAGATATACCGTGACCTGGATGAATGAATATTACAGATATACCATGATCTGGATGGATGAATATTACAGATATACCATGACCTGGATGAATGAATATTACAGATATACCATGACCTGGATGGATGTAGAACTGTTGAGCATTTCACTCATTCAATTTCCCCCTAATGGAAGCTTGATCCACTCTAAAAATGTCTTATTATGTGTTATTGTCCTTCAATTCTACCCATAGTCCTTTGAAGCAGAAATGTCTCCATCCTCCATAAATCACTAATATGGAGCCGTGGGTGCAGTGGATGATTCTCTAATTCAGAATTAAATTGTGGTTTCACTATGTACAAGGTCATTGAAGATATTAAACAAAGACAAAACTTCCCAAAATCCTGATAAATTCCAAGAATGACATTTTGCAGTGAAACCTAAAATTTCACCTCCAAATTGATGACATAAAATTGATATTTCCTGGTGGAAATTTTTTATTTATTTATTTATTTTAAATTTCAGTATGTTTGTGACAAAATGTTATGATGAAATCTCATCACTACAAACAATCATTTATAGTGAAATTACCAGACACCTGTACAATAACATATAGGACTGGTACTTTATACAGAGCAATCTTTGTACATGTAAGATTTACATGGCTTTACAATGTTACTATAGACATGCCATAAATAATTCTTTAATCAGCATTTGAAATGGCCCTTTCGTGTTTTGTTTCCGTGTTGGTGCTGCCATGCTTATTTAATTTATCGCAAGTCAGTAAATCTGGAAGGCACGTTCCTCCTCGGACAGTAAATTACAGGCTTTTAAATGCCATTGAGAATTTATGTTTATCCGGTAAAGTGCCTCATAACCTACATCATTTGCCAATATCTCTAAACCCACAGCAACAGCAAAATAAAAGGTACTGAACAAGAAAATGCTTTTTACTTTGCATAATCAGCAAATTTCCAAACTCCCACAATTCCATCCCATACCCTTTCCATCCCAAAGACCTTGCTCAGATGTGCGGCGATTCTACAAAGTGTCAGTTCCTATAAGGGCTACATTAATAAATGATTGATCAAGGAGAAAAGCTCTGGTCGTGTTAATAAAATATTAAACAAGCTAAGCAATTTAAAGGCATGAAAAACAGCAATGCAAATATAGATCAAAGGAGACGAGAACATGCGATTTCCACGTAAATAGATTCCCAGGGAGAAGACCACATTGGAGTTGGTGTCAGCACTATGAATCCCTTTCTTTAATGATTAACAGTTTTCCCATGAAGACTTGGGTGTCTCAGACCCTGCGATCCATCCTAGCAATCCACCAGCAACGTGCAATAGAATATAAAATCTCTGCGTGTTATGTTCCCTAGGTGTACAGTATGTCATTAGTTTATTTGTTGATAGCATGGTCAGTTTACTTCTCTACTTTTTTCCTGAGAAAAATAAATCAGTCTTCACTAGTAAAGACACGGACCATATAAAACCATGCAGACAGATCTATAAGACATTAGGAAATGAATGGCCAAAACCAAATAGGAAACAAGCAGAATCCACAAACAAATGTACATTTATTATGTCATGTAACACATTCAGGTATTGGAAATGACTGCCATTCCAGGGTATATAAACAGGACTTGTCCACACAAGCATGTTGTTAGTTTAATGTGGCAATGAATACAATGGCCAGGTCTACGTGTCAGTTACTTCACTATAAGGTCCAAAGCTGGCCATACACCTATAAGACATTTGATAGATTTAATGTTTGATCATCAAATCAATCACACCTCTAAGAAAAGCTGGAGAGACCAACGTTCACATGACATTTTCCATTTTAACATTCATTTGTGATTCAATCTCAATCGTAAAAAAAAAGAAGAGAAAGCCAGGCAGTTGTACGGACTTCAGTCTAAAGGTGTGTACACACATTAACGATAAAGGGACGATACCATCAATATTTTCCCTTCATCGATAGTGTGTGTGGCACATTTCTGAGCGCTCTCAAGGCCGACAGTCACCGTCGCCCTTGCAATCACCCTAAAATATATATATGAAAAAATGCAGACCAGAGCATTCTTCCTATACTTTATATAGTGAGAACACTCGGGACTATGACTAGCGTGGTCTTTAAAGGGAAATTAAAGTGCATATAAAGTTTTTTAAAAAACAGTTAAAATAAAAAGTACCTATGGCAGGGAGGTAGGATTGGTGCTTTTTGCCTCCCAATATCATTTCTCTGAGGAGCAGCAGGAGGAAGAAAACTGCTTCTGCCAGTCTTCCTGCATGCTTCAGCACTATCTTTAATACGGAATGGCCCAGGGCCATAACCTGGCAGATGAAGACCATTTGTGCTGTAGCTCCTCAACAAAGCAATATTGGGAGGTGGGAATAATCAATTCTGTCTCCTTGGCCCAGGTGATTTAAATTTTTAAAAATGGAATTTTAACAGTAAAGTTGCCCTTTAAGAAAGAGACATCTTGCAGATTCTGTCTGTCCTCTTTTAAAGGGCTGGAGTGTATGTACCCAGCGTAATGCTGTAGAAATATTGGAAGGTAAAAGACATAGGTGCTCATTTATCAAGGTGTGCTAGGCTATTTTTTGGGAGTTAACGTCCTGCTAACTGATTCAATATTGATTTAACTTACTTTGCACTGGCTGCACGAGTTTTGCCAAAGACACCCACACAACTGACACTTTAATATTGTGTTTACGCTAATAGCTGGGGTGAAACTCTCGCAGTGAGTAAATCTCTTTTGGGACTTATTGGCAAATACATTAAAGATCAAATATCAGTGTATGGGCACCTTAAGGGAGAAGATAAAAAGTTACCAGGTGAATTAAAGGAAGAAAAGGACTGATTGAAACAAGGTTATAGACTATCAGGGTTATTCAATAAAAGTTCTCAAAATTAAAAATGGTGGTAATTTTGCCCCAACCAATTAGATGTTAGCTTTCAAATGTTAAACAAGATCTGATTGGTTGGGGAAAAATTAGCCCTATTTTTAACAATAAGAATTTTTATTAAATCTCCCTGAATATTTCATGTGCATCAGTCCAAAGATTGTTTTTTCCTTAAAAAAATTTTACGGTCAATTTTTAATTTGTATTAAAAAGTTCACTATTTCCTAGCCATTCATAAAAGACCTCATTGAAACACTCAATGTCCAATGGTCCTCCAATATCCAATCATAAAAAATATACGGTTCTGTGTGTTTCTATGTTTCTCAGGAGTTGGAGCGATGCTTATCATTGCCTCCGGCACCAACAGATAGTATCTTCACACCAGCCTTGTAATAAATACAATTCAAATGAGGTCATCATCTTTCTGCACAGAACATTATGATCAAGACAAAGTGTGGCTCTTTTTTCTCTTTCTTTTCATCATGAAAAAAAAATATTGTGACAAACTGAAGGAACATTACAAAAGGCAGTGCCGCATATTAATCTGCCATCTCACAGTTGTGCTAATGATAATGAGGCTGCAGAACTGGCACAATGATACAGTTTTGTACCAGCTCCGGCGGCTTAACCTGCCACCTTGCCTTTGTCCATGAAGGCAAATTGCTACGTAATAATTACCTTTTCACAAGATTTATTCCATCCAGTGCAACCTAATTCTCCAATTAACATAATAACACAAGTTTCTATTTTATGTGTTTGGGCATTGTGTCCAGTTGGAAAAGTCGTATAGCGTTTCACAGACAAAACAGTCATGCTTTAATAATACCCTGACAGAACATACAGTATACAGAGGAATAGCGCATACAGGATACTAATGATTTGAAGGGGGAGGAAAAACGTATCTTTATTCAACACATTTTCGCCTTTCAGGAGCCTAAGGCTTCTCCTTTTACCGAGACTGACAGAGAATGTTATGTTTGTCTCTACTCTACGAACACACAAGGTCTTATTTATTTACCCTTTCTCTTTTCTCTTGCTTTCTTTTTTCTTTCATTTTCTCTCTTTTTCTCTTCCTTGTTTTTTCTTCTTTCTTTTCTATTTTCTTTTATTCTTTTCATTCTTTAACTTCTACTTTCCTTAAACTTCCTCTACTTTCTTTCACTTTATTTCCATTTCTCTTGATATCATTAATTTACTTTTTTCTCATACATTCTAGTTCTTTTACCATCTTTCTAGTTCTCCTTCTTTCGTTTCTACGTCTTCCTTCCTTCCTTCCTTCCTTTCTTTCTTTCTTTCTTTCTTTCTTTCTTTCTTTCTTTCTTTCTTATCTCTCACCGCACAGTCTAAGATGTCACCCTCACACTCTCCCAAATGTCCTAAATGCCACCAAACCCCTGCTGACTTTTGGCATCTACTATGGAGCTGTCCACGTATCTCCAGATTCTGGTACAAAATTACAAATTGTCTTTCAAGCATTTTGCCATATGTTGTATGGCACTCTCCTCCCTAACTTTAGCAAGCTGGAAAGCTATGATATCACATTTACTTCCACACTTAAGACTCATTTGCATTAACCGCAAATGCTTGGACAAATTCAATATAGAAAACCTGTGAAACCACCTTACAATCTAACCATTCCACACACTTTAGATAACAATGGTAACCCTCCTCTTATAACTCCAGTATCCCATGACTGCAACTCTGCATATTTTATACTTCTACACCTAACTTAATAGTCTTCTCTTACAAGACCGCAAGAAAATGCTCCCATACCAAACAACCATGGCACAGATGAGCAGATGGTTATGTTTCTCCGATACATGTACCCAGTTTCCCCCTCCCTCTCCCTAAATATAAATATATATAAATAGTCACTATTGTACATAATAGTACAATGCTGTTTTAACACCTTACTCTGGGCGTTCCTATAACACCTCTTAGCCACTATCTAATCACACCCTTAACACCTGGCTGTGATATGCTAATTGGGATTTTCCAGGGTACATAATTGCCACAGATTCTTGTACAAGTCATTCTGAATTGAGAAAGCCAGTCGGATGACTAGCGAAACGTCTTCAAGAACTACATTTCAAGTCCAGTTGATCTAATTGAATACAACAGATATACCATGACCTGGATGAATGAGAACCTTCACAAGCATATAAATAGTCACTATGACCGCACTCCACTCACCACTTAGCGATGCACTGGTGCTACTTAGTACACATCCAGCAATAAATCCAAAAGAAAGAGCACTCCAAGGGACTTTCAAAAACTCTTTTTTTATTGTGCCTTAACGCGTTTCAGTCCTCAGGGCCGTCATCAGAAGGTCTATATATATATTTATTTTTATAAAATGATATCCAGGAACCATATATGGACTATATAAAATAACAACAACAAAATGTATTTATGTATTCATAAGTATCTGTTAATAAGCATACTGTGTACAACAAAACTCTGTAAAATCACATAATTGTAACTGTGGTTAAATTCTCCTGATTTACTTAAATAAATCAAATAAATTAAAACAAAAAATATACAGAATCTAACAAAGGATGAATGGATCTTACAGTCCCCATCCCTTCAATATCTTACAGTCCCCGTCCCTTTAATATTTTGCAGTCCCCATCCCTTTAATATCTTACATAAATAAATATATTGCACATGATTACAGAATTCAATAGGACTTTGACCCTCATGGGAACATGTGGATATTCTATTTGCTGAAATCTTAGAATACAAAAATTAAAGGGCACGTCTAACCTTAAAATAAAAAAAACTTCTATTGTCAGTTATAAAAAGCTCAGTGATCAGAGAGAGGAGGTTGCCAGAAAGAAATAGAGTTATAATTAAATATCTGGTTACAAATACATGTAATAAACTGGTTACAATAGCAATTGAGGTTGCGGACAGATAACTGACAAGTCACCAGATTTTTGTTGTAACTGTGGACATGGCCTTTAACCATTACACATAGAAACCTTTAAATATGTCATGGGAGATTTGCAACATCCTTAGCACAATCTCAACCACATCCATATTGATAGAAGGGAAGGGAACAATTTGCCATGTGGTCTTTTATTCTTGACATGTAGTTATGTGTCTCCGTGACTGACAGTTTCCTCGTTCCATGGAGATGTAAACCGTATGACATTAACCTCATGAGATTACGCGTAGCTTTCAGCTTGTAACTCTGATCTGTCGTCCAGTGTCAGAAAACCAGGCGAGAGATACGAATGTACATATATTTACCTTGATAGATCGCTGACATGTCCCCAATTCCCCCAACCCACTGAAACATTTGATCCCCTTAGAGACCAAAAAGATTCAAGTTAATTCTGATCTTTTCGGGGGGGTGTCAGTAAAAACCAGAAGAAACTAGGAAACACTAAATAAAAATATAACAAAAAATAAATAACTAATTCTAAAAAATAAAAAAATATAAATATTTATTTTACTAAAACTGAATGTTGTATTAGTCTGTTATCAAAGTAAATGCAATTTTCACGGAAACCGTTAATCGTATGCACTCCAATAACAGATCAACGCAAAACAGTGGGGCGGGGCCTATCAAATTCAACCAGCATGCAAACTGAATCGAGCCAGTGTGGCCTAGCCCATAATGGAAAGCAACATTATAGCCTTATAATAATCGCACATTTGTCATTAGACATGAACAAAACTGGCAAGTTTCGCATCAACAACGGTTCTGCCAAACCGAATTTTCAAATTTTTGAAAGGAATTTACAATTTCTGATTGGATTTTTCAAGTTATCGATAAAAAACTCACAGGGAGGTGTAATAAAGGTTCTTATGGTTAAAATTGGTGCTAATTTAGTCCCAACCAATCACATGTTAGCTTTCAAATGGTAAATCACATCTGATTGGTTGGACAAAATTAACACCGTTTTTAACGATAAGAACTTGTATTACATCTCCCTGTAAGTGTTTTGAAAATTCCGTCAGATTCAACGATTTTCCAAACTGATTGTTTTCTGAATCTAAACCAGCTTATTTTTGTAACTGGGATTACTAGTTGTCACTAGAGATGTAATGTGGGTTCGATAAGAACCCAGATTCAAAACGAATCTAAGGGTTTGAAGTCCCAACAAAACTTTCGGAACTCCCCGAATTTACAAAACCCTAATTTTCCCGAATTCGGTAATTATCGAAAATCTAAAGTAGTTAATTATCGAAAATCAAAATTCGAAAGTATATAATTATCGAAAATCAAAAGTAGACAATTTTCAAAAATCGAAAGTAGATGTTTTTCAAAAATTGAAAATCGAAAGTAGACGATTTTTGAAAATCAAAACTCGAACTTTTGAAATTTTAGAAAATTTCGAAAATTCCAAATCGAAACAAAACTCAACAGTTTCGAACATCTCTAGTTGTCACACATCCCATGACCACTATAAATAAAACCAAATACAGAATAATGATACCAACACTGCAAAATTACTTCAAATACTATTGATGAGTAATATAAATACTAGTAGGCTCCAATATGCTATAAAGGTAACAAAGCCAAAAATAATATAATAATATTCATTTAAAAAACTATTAATAGAGATAACAGACCCTGGTCTTCCTACACTGTGTAATAAAATGGTCTTTTACATGTTCCATGATATGTGTAACTCCAGATACCTTCCTTTATATGATCATAAAAATCAGTAAAGGGCACATTAACACTTATATTATTGTCTAGACAATTTGTTAATCAACTAAGGCTGGTTAGAGAAAACGGTAAAAGTTATGAAAGAAGAAAATTAAATAAAAAATTTTTTATGCTATATTTGATTGTAGAATAATGCCTTTGGTACTGTATTTTATATCTTTAATTGTAATTTCCCTCCTTTGCCAAAAACAGGTGGTTCTGGTATTTTGCATCCTTGTCAGTATTTTACTACCATGTTGCAAAATCCCAATACCATGTGGTAAATGTGTGGTAGCCCTATTGGCTAAAATAATCATTTTAAGACCATCAAATAATCCTTCGGGCGTAAAATACTAAAAGTTTTGAATTGTCGTATCTGCATATTTTTTGTATAGTATTAATTATTACTGTTCTTTTTTTTTTGTGGTCCAACAGCCTAAGTCTAATTTTAAACTCATATTATACTGTAGATAAGAAAAACCATTCTACCAACAGCGAAGGCCCAGAGTTCGTTTCCTGTCACGGTCTTACGTCTTTTCTATTGAAGACGGACAGTAAGTTGGATTCCCACTGAAATGCGAGCGGGTTAAATTAGATTACTGCATTTCCAGGCCCCATTATAAAAGGGAAACCTTTAGTTCCATTAAGGAATGCAAAGTAGAGTGAAAGCTTTCCGCGGTTTTGTAATGGGGGCCGAGAGATACGATGAATGCCAAATGCCACAGACAGATGTTTAATTCTTATCCGTTTAAAGGCATAGAAAATAAGGTTATGGATCTCGCAAGTTACATCTCTCCCGAGCAGAGCTTTTCAAACATTAAAGGGCAATGTCAGTGTATCGAAGCCCGAGCTGTGAAATCAAATTATTCTGCACTGGACTCAAACCAGGTTTTTATTTAAAGTGATATTCCAAACCAGGTTTTTATTTAAAGTGATATTCCAAACCAGGTTTTATTTAAAGTGATATTCCAAACCAGGTTTTTATTAAAGTATATTCCAAACAGGTTTTTTTTTATTAAAGTGATATTCCAAACCAGGTTTTTATTTAAAGTGATATTCCAAACCAGGTTTTTATTTAAAGTGATATTCCAAACCAGGTTTTATTTAAAGTGATATTCCAAACCAGGTTTTTATTTAAAGTGATATTCCAAACCAGGTTTTTATTTAAAGTATATTCCAACCAGGTTTTTATTTAAAGTGAATTCCAAACCAGGTTTTATTTTTAAAGTGATATTCCAAACCAGGTTTTATTTAAAGTGATATTCCAAACCAGGTTTATTTAAAGTGATATTCCAAACCAGGTTTTTTATTAAAGTGATATTCCAAACCAGGTTTTTAAAGTGATATCCAAACCAGGTTTTATTTAAAGTGATATTCCAAACCGGTTTTTATTAAGTGATATTCAAACCAAGTTTTTATTTAAAGTGATATTCCAAACCAAGTTTTTATTAAAGTGATATTCCAAACCAGGTTTTTATTTAAAGTGATATTCCAAACCAAGTTTTATTTAAAGTGATATTCCAAACCAGGTTTTTTTTAAAGTGATATTCCAAACCAGGTTTTTATTTAAAGTGATATTCCAACCAGGTTTTTATTTAAAGTGATATTCCAACCAGGTTTTATTTAAAGTGATATTCCAAACCAGTTTTATTTAAAGTGATATTCAAACCAGTTTTTATTAAAGTGATATTCCAAACCAGGTTTTTATTTAAAGTGATATTCCAAACCAAGTTTTTATTTAAAGTGATATTCCAAACCAAGTTTTTATTTAAAGTGATATTCCAAACCAGGTTTTTATTTAAAGTGATATTCCAAACCAGGTTTTTATTTAAAGTGATATTCCAAACCAGGTTTTTATTTAAGTGATATTCCAAACCATGTTTTTATTTAAAGTGATATTCCAAACCAGGTTTTATTTAGGTTTTTATTTAAAGTGATATTCCAAACCAGGTTTTTATTTAAAGTGATTTCCAAACCAAGTTTTTTATTTAAGTGATATTCCAAACCAGGTTTTTATTTAAAGTTATATTCCAAACCAAGTTTTTATTTTAAGTGAGATTTCCAAACCAGGTTTTTATTTAAAGTGATATTCCAAACCATGTTTTTATTTAAAGTGATATTCCAAACCAGGTTTTATTTAAAGTGATATTCAAACCAGTTTTTATTTAAAGTGATATTCCAAACCAGGTTTTTATTTAAAGTGATATTCCAAACCATGTTTTTATTTAAAGTGATATTCCAAACCATGTTTTTATTTAAAGTGATATTCCAAACAAGCAGAATGGACATGGGTATGGACTGCTGGTCATTGAGTATCCCAAAATACATTTAAAGGGCAAGTCTACCCTGATAATAAAAGTGTATATTTACCTTACATGAGTGTACATGAGTGTTATGAACATTTGTTAGAGGCCCCTCTGGATGTATAAGGAGTGCAGTATTTCATTATATAAATATAAAAACACTTATGGGGCGACATTAATTAAAAAAAAAAATCATAAATAAATTATAATAAAAAGAGATTATTACCATTTGTTATTTTATAACAAAACTGCACCGGTGTTATTATAAAATTACGGATAGTAATGATTATTATTTACAAAGAACAATATCAATTTCACCCAGAGTCACATAAAACTGCCCAATTATAAATGTGCTCAATCAAGTTTACACATTTTTAAAGGGGTGCAGCTGAACTGCAATTTTTTGACATAAACATCTTTGAATTAATCAGACCTATTAAAGGTCTCCTGCCTTGTATTTTAGGTCCCCTACCTTTAATTGGACTTTTAAACTTGGTTGAACTATGGTAGTGGCACCCCTAGTGGAAAGTTAGCAGGTGTCATCGCTTAAACAGAAATAATTGATGGACAAATTATAATTACATGGTGCCTTGACTTTCCCTGTTAGACTCGGAAGTGACGGTTTATATGTGATAATCCCCTAACTATCTTTAACTAGAACTAGAAACTAGTAAACACCACTGGATTAATGAACAATTAAATGTTAAATAAACATTTTCATAAACAAGTTCATTATTTTATCTGCAGGGGCTGCCATATTGCTCGACAAAGCCTTTTTGTACCCTATGGAGTGTAATGTGAACAGAATGTATAGATTCTATTTATTATCACTGAAGATAGTTGGTTATACAGTATATCTCAGCATTGTGTGGAGCATCTGCTAAAACTACACAGGTGTTTTTAATACTATACCTCTTGTTTTGTACAAAACAGCAACACTGTGCCTTTAATACCAACAGCTACATTGTTACATTGTTATCCATGGAGAATGCAAGAAGTATGGCAGCTCCCACTTGGACATAAAATTGTAAACAAACAAAGAAACAGGAGCATTGATTTTGCTCATAGAAGCTCTATACAGAACCAGGGGGACCTTTCAGAAGAGGCTCTTGTATTTTGCGGTAATATGGCTATGTTAGTGATCACTTCTAGTCTCTATTTCATATTGTGTAGAAATAAACAACAACAAATGTCAATCATTAGTAAATCGAAGAGACCAAGTTTTTATCAGAAGCCAAACGTCAATGTTCAAAATGAGATGTTGATAAAAAGAAATCAATCGAATTTACCGCCCAAACAATTAGACTTTCTATCAAACGACCCTGTGTAACAATTAGACTTTCTATCAAACGACCCTGTGTAACAATTAGACTTTCTATCAAACGACCCTGTGTAACAATTAGACTTTCTATCAAACGACCCTATGTACATTGAAAGTCTTGGAATTTCCCAAGTCTTATTATATATTTCATAAACCATCAAAAAACACAGAAAACAAAAATTTCACCTACTCCGTCTTGTAGAGGGATTTTCTGTATAATTCAGAAGCATTTGGGGGAAAAGAAACTTCACTTACCTAGAGGAAAGAGGGGAAAAAGACAATACAATAAAGTTAAAACATTTAGTATTTATAAAAAATATATATAATAGAAAATATACATGCCTCTAAATTCCCTTACGTTGTGTAAGTTATAGGATCAAGGAATAGATTTTGATATTTATTATACAAAAATATTACTGACAAAACAAATTATAGAGGCAGTCAAACATGTAATTGACAGCTTACAATATTTCAGATGAAATAAAGGTAGAAAGTAAAATATGTGGGAAGTATAAAGTATGTGTATTTATAGTTATGTAGGTATGTGTGTATACAAATGTGTGTGTGTCAGGTGAGAGAGCAAGAGAGAGCCCCCCGACCTTTCTTTGTCTTAAGCCTCCTACACACGTACACTTTTACCGGCATGGAACGACCCCCTAGTCGCAAGGCACACGGGTGACGAATGGTCTTTCCAGACTATAATCACACGTGTGTGTATGCCTTAGGTCAGCGTCATTCATGGATCCGCCATGGTAGGTCAACCAATATCACTCAAACAATCACATACACGCATGCAATTATTGTGCATTTTTATCTGTAAGTTTCTGCAGTTGCGTAGGACTGAGCATGTGTAAAAAACATAGTGGCCATTGACCCAATTGGGTGATACTGGAATGCTGGGAAATAAAGCATGAACACAATGTTACTAAGTTAAATTTCACGGCAAAAAATATCAAAATGAGAGGCGAGACACATACAGCATTGCTGCTTTTATATTAAGGTGCTCTTCTATTTGATTTAGGGTTGTTCTGATGCTTTAGTTCTCCTTTAAGTTGTCTGTTTCAAATCCTGCATACTTTTAGATATTTTAAATTTACAGCAAGTTATAGTTGCGTTTGTGAGGTTGGACAGTGTTTATCTAATCTCAACCTTAATGAATTTCTTGGGTCCTGATTTTGCCCTGACGTGGCGCCCTTTAGGGATGACAATTCTCCATTGCGAGACCGTTACAATCTCTTTACAATACAAATCATTTCAAATAACACTTAGTCCTACAGGTAAAGTTCTGGAAATAGCGAGGACCATGAATTTCCTTGTTCAGAAGAACCAAACGAATTGCTAAGGATATGTTCCTTATTCAGCACTGTGAACATTCAAATAATTCAGTTGTCAGCATTATTAACAGTTAGCAGTTCTTTAAAAAGGGCTTGAGCTGAATTATTTGGAGATTCACGTTGCTGAGTAAGGATCGGATTCCTTGCACACATCATCTAAAGACACGACACTTATTCTCGGTCTCAGCAGAAAAATGTATAGCAGAGAATACTTTGTCTTTAAACTTCTTACAGGTCTGACTATTCGACGTTAAGGCCTGGATCAGGGTGGCACTAACACCCTGATATACGTTCAATTTCAACGTATAAGTGCAAATACATGGTTGGCGTTAATAACTTTGTTGAAAGAGAAGGAAAATAGAAAAAAACTTGGTTGGTGTTAGAGGTTAAAGAGCTCTGAAGGCAAGTTAAGGTTTTATATTGGAGAAAAGTGCAGAGTAAAGACTATTCTGAACCAAACACAAGGACCATGTGGAGATGTAGAAGAGAAAAATAAATACAGAAAAGAAGATCCCTGTATTTCACACACCACTTCATAGAAAGCCAATATAAATAAGAAGAGGTTTGAAAGTACTTTTACCAGCAACAATGAGCTACTTTTGAGGATGAAGGTGAGAATTCAGGTGACCATCGAGTAATGGAAAACAATGACGTTTTGAGAAGATGAGAACTTATCTAGAAAGGGTTTTAGTGCTGAAAGTAGAAAGTTCTGTTATCAGGAAGAAAGAAAAGATTGTGTTTGATTTAAAATGTGAGCAGATGTCTATCTAGACTGTGGGGTAAAATCCTGAGGGGAGCACAGGGTCTATGGAGGCTGGAGGATAAACAAAACCCTAGATCATTATGTGATGTAATGTAAAGGGGAATGATACAATAAGGCAATGACACTGTATTAGATGGAATCTATTTGTTAAAGGTTAGAAAGAAAAGACACAACTCAGAATATTGGATTAGAGGAGCATCTTGAATATGTATTCCAGTCCTGGGGTTGGGAGGGATTAGGATACGGATACATTTTAGATTGTCCTTTAAAATTCTACTGAGCAAATTAAAATTCTAAACTGACCCTTTTGGGAAAGCCTGATTGGGCATTGATCCCCCTGTAGCGTATTATGGGATGTAAGATCCAGAGATTCCTGGGCAGTAGAATGTGATGTTAACATTTTAATCTTAGATGTTAATTGGAGTTGAAAACAGATGAAATGAATAATAAAATTGTAGCCAATGGTCATCACTGGGGAATTCTGATTTTTAATAGAAACACTTGACTTTCATCCTATTTGTTCTGTTAATAAATAAAAAACAAATCTTCCATTGCTGCAGGTTAATATTTTAAATATTTCCTGCAGCCTCGTAACCCTGTGATATTGATATCCTCCCCTCACAAACACACACATTCTAACCCCCGACTGCTAACCACATGTTGTCATACACCTGGATCCTCATAATCTCCAGGCTCCCCTCAGCAACTAAGGGTGCTGTTACCACTAAAGCTACTTCCTCAATATTAATCAGTCAGAGAAACTACTGTTCATCTTAAAGAGTTTTTATTCCACTATTTCAAAGGGCATGTTCACCCACTTAAATAAAATAATGTAAAGGTAAATCCCCCTCAAACCACAACAGTTAGAAAGCTGACAGATGTAGGACTCGTCAGTAATGCAGCAAAATGTTTTTCTTCCCCTTCCCTCTGCCTTTCAAAGCATTTCCATCTCCTCTCCAAGCTCCTTTACAAGCTTGCACATGCCCAGATGAGGCAGCTAAGGGAATTCCATTAGTTGTTTCGTCCTGTGGAAACAAGTAACACAGAGTTTGAACCCAAACCTGTCTTTGGAATAGAATTCCGCTACATTTCTACAGCTTGGTGAATTCTATTGGTTATAATTAGAGATCCGAGGATGATAACAAATCAAGTTTTCAAACTTTCCAAGAGTCTTTTAAACTCTACGAAAGAGAAACAAATCCTTTCGTGGAAACCTGGGCTTTAGTAAGCAGACTGGATAGAACACAATTGCTGCCTTTCAAGTTGACCCTTTCAACCGAACACCTGGATTATTTACTCTCTTCCACCGTAAACGTCCCTAAAACCAACAGACCCTCAAGCAGTTTCTAAATCTCGCACGGATATTAAGCTTTACTGTAGCTGAATTTCTTTGTTCTCCTTCAGACACTTAAGTCCACACGCTATCCATCCTCCCTACCACCAGCTGCTCTTTAATGGCTCCCAGCGAGTGGCAAATTCTTTAATTGTGTTATTAGCTGAATTATTAATTGATGCAAAGAAGAATTTTACTGAGCATGAAAAGTCATTTTTAAATTAGATAAACCCTTTACTCTCCAGCCAGCAGCCGAACACTCCCAAGCTTTGTAATAGAGAAGAAGTCCAGGAACGTGTGGCTTCTGTCTCCCATTAACAGTAGTTTTGTATTTTATTATTATTTAAAATGCTAAATATAGGCTGGTTAAGTGCATCAGACACATATTAACTTAAATTTATCTTTATATACTAAATATATAAGTAATGGGCCACATTCATTAACACATGGTATCGGAAACTTAAGATATTGTGGGTAATCAGAAAAGTCCGACTGCAAATATAAATCAGTACGATCATACAAGTGTACAATACCAGGAGGTAGTAAACTACCGCAATGGTATTGTATATGCGATCATACAATTATGTAATTGTAATTTTACAACCCCAATTATAATGGGATGATTGGGGATGATATCTGACTTAGTCCTGCATCGTGTCAGGTACCCATGGTTTACCCAATGTGCAGGTTGGCTTAATTGGGAAAAAAATGGGTAACGTTGGGTACACTTATAAAAGATAAATGGCATTTACTGTATTTACTTTCCTCCACCTGAGCGAAACTAAAGGACGAAGAAGGAAGGTGTCAATGACACAGGTGTATTCACCTTTAATTAAATACAGAACAAAAAGAGGAACCAGAACGCTACTCGGATGAACAAGTAAAGGGGGAGAACCCCTATAGTTTATTTAGACACAAACTCATCCAACATTTCGGGGGGACGTCCCCCCAAAATGTTGGGTTGCTTTTTTCTGAATTAACTATAGGGGTTCTCCCCCTTTACCTGTTCATCCGAGTAGCGTTCTGGTTCCTCTTTCTGTTCTTCAGTGACGATTGGCCCTTTGGAATGGGGTTCGAATGGAGCAGCAACGGAGAAAACTTGCAGGTGTGTGAGTGTGCCTGTCTATTACTGATTTATTACACCTTTAAAGAAATAACAGCTATAATGGATAAAGTTAGCACGCACCTTTGTCTCCCAGGAAAGATAGCTTACCCTCCAACATTCCCTTTAAATAGGTAAACTATAGAGAAATACATTACACAGAGCTGTGCTAAAATCAGGGTCACTTCATTATCCTCCCCCTGCAGCTCTGTACTATGTTATTTCTATAAGTGTAACTATTAAAGGGGGATGTTATAGGTTATGTAATAGTATTATAATAGTATATAATGGTATGATAATATATAATAACCTACCCTCCAACATTCCCCTTTAAAAAGGGACACTATAGAGAAATACATTACACAGGGCTGTGCTAAGATCAGGCTCACTTCATTATCCTCTCCCTGCAGCTCTGTACTATGTTATTTCTATAAGTGTAACTATTAAAGTTGTGATATTGAGAAATACATTACACAGGGCTGTGCTAAGATCAGGGTCACTTCATTATCCTCCCCCTGCAGCCCTGTACTATGTTATTTCTATAAGTGTGACTATTAATGGGGGATGTTATAGGTTATGTAATAGTATTATAATAGTATATAATGGTATGATAATATATAATAACCTACCCTCCAACATTCCCCTTTAAATAGGGACACTATAGAGAAATACATTACACAGAGCTGTGCTAAATAAGATCAGGTTCACTTATTATTATTTACTTACTTATTATCCTCCCCCACCACCTGTTCCTACAACAAGCCCCACCCCCGTCACTACCTCACCCCCCCTTACACTGGTACATAAGGGGCGATTACCCAATAAGTTGCCACTTCTCACTATGAACATGGGATTTATCCAAATAAAATGACTAAACTACCTGCTATAACGATTTTGTTGCCTTGAAATTGCTGGAAGTTAGCGTAGGAATCCCTTAGAAAGGAGAGTGATAAATCATTTGTGGTCTGCAGCCTTTCTTCCGCTGTGTGCCCAGTTATTTTAAATAAAACAACTGATTTTACAATAAATCTGGTGAATATGGGAGGCAAAATACCCACAGATTGACACATTGAAATAACAAGCTTTGCGAATAAAACAAAATGACTAGATATCAGAAAGCTGCAATTAATTTTACAGTCGGAGGTTTAATACAGGACCACGTCTTTTGGTTTAGCCAATCAATGTGGAGAGGTTTTTATTTTTGTGACCCACAGATATAAAACTGTCTTGGAAATGTCAACAAATCGCCATCAATCTGTCACATTGCGGCCAGCCTAGTAATTTAGTAATAACTACTTGACAGTTATTGAATAGATAACATGATTCACTAACCGCATCATTTTATATCCAAGGCGCCTCTTGGTAGAAAAAAAACATTTTTATGAAGCAAAAAACAAATTTACCTCCGGCTTCTTAAACAGAGTGAAAGAAAAGCTCCATTTTGGAAAGCAAAGACCATTTTCAGTATAACCAATTGAAAATATCCATCTTTGATTGGATAATGACCATTTTAACTGGCCAACTGCTATGAGACTTGGTTGTTTCACGCCAACAAGTCTAATGTTTGGCCAATACATGTTTGAATGACAACTTGTTACTACAGATTGCAGAAACTCGGATTTACGGAACTCGGGAAAACCCCGAAGATCCACAAATATGAAAACGGAACTTACTTTTGAGGGTTTGGAATGTATTTGAGGGTTGTATTTTGAGGGTTACTGAACGTTCGATTACTCTGGAAAATACGATTGGAAACTACTTTTGAGTTTCCAATCATATTTTTGAGGGTTATCGAACATTCAAAGTTATATTCGGTAACCCTCGAAAATAGCCTTGAAAGTTCAATAACCCTCAAAAATATGTTAAGAAAAACAAACGATACACCCGGTTTCAAACAGAGTGTTTGCATTTCAGAACCTAGGGGTTTTGTGTCGGACCCAGATCCCATCTTACTAGTCAACTCAACTCTGGTTTACTGTTAAATCACAAGTTTATGTGTTGGACCAATTTGTTAAATAAAGCTTACTGTTTGTAGAGATGGACGAACTTTCGAAAGTTTGGTCCGTTTTCGAACTTTCTAACTATATGGAAAGTTCGAAAGTTCGAAAACGGACCCATTAAAGTCAATGGGAGTCAAATTGTTTTGAAAAGTTCTAATGAAATACAATTAAAATATTAATGGTAACTTAATGTGAATGGCTGTGGGACCTGGGAAATGGTCTGGGGAACATGTTCCAATATCCAGGACATTCGAAAAATCAATTTTACTCTCACTCGTGTTATTTTCAAACTCTTGCGTTCGAACTTTCGATGTTCGTGTCTAGGTATCATGTACATTTTACTCGCAGATTTGATGCTCGCGTATAGGCTTTAATGGATACCTTACTTGCGGATTCGATGTTCGCGCCTAGGTATCATGGACATTTTACTCGCGGATTCGATGCTCACGTATAGGCTTTAATGGACACTTTGCTCGTAGATTCGATGTTCGTGCCTAGATACCATGGACATTTTACTCGTGGATTCGATGCTCGCGTATAGGCTTTAATGGACAATTTACTCGCGGATTCGATGTTCGCGCCTAGGTACCATGGACATTTTACTCGCGGATTCGATGCTCTCGTATAGGCTTTAATGGACACTTTACTCGTAGATTCGATGTTCGTGCCTAGGTACCATGTACATTTTACTTGCGGATTCGATGCTCGCGTATAGGCTTTAATAGACACTTTACTCGCGGAGTAAAATGTCCATGGTACCTAGGCGCGAACATCGAATCCGCGAGTAAATTGTCCATTAAAGCCTATCGGCTCCCATCGAATCCACGAGTAAAATGTCCATGTTATCTAGGCACGAACATCGAATCTACGAGCAAAGTGTCCATTAAAGCCTATACGTGAGCATCGAATCCGCGAGTAAATGTCCATGATACCTAGGCGCGAACATCGAATCCGCAAGTAAGGTATCCATTAAAGCCTATACGCGAGCATCAAATCTGCGAGTAAAATGTCCATGATACCTAGACACGAACATCGAAAGTTCGAACGCAAGAGTTTGAAAATAACACAGTGAGAGTAAATGATTTTTCGAATGTCCTGGATATGGAACATGTTCCCCAGACCATTTCCCAGGTCCCACAGCCATTCACTTAAGTTACCATTAATATTTTAATTGTATTTCATTAGAACTTTTCAAAACAATTTGACTCCCATTGACTTTAATGGGTCCGTTTTCGAACTTTCGAACTTTCCATATAGTTAGAAAGTTCGAAAACGGACCAAACTTTCGAAAGTTCGTCCATCTCTACAAACAGTAAGCTTTATTTAACAAATTGGTCCAACACATAAACTTGTGATTTAACAAAACCAGAGTTGAGTTGACTAGTAAGATGGGATCTGGGTCCGACACAAACCCCTAGGTTCTGAAATGCAAACACTCTGTTTGAAACCGGGTGTATCGTTTTTTTTTTTCTTAACATATTTTTGAGGGTTATTGAACTTTCAAGGCTATTTTCGAGGGTTACCGAATATAACTTTGAATGTTCGATACCCTCAAAATATGATTGGAAACTCAAAAGTAGTTTCCAATCGTATTTTCCAGAGTAATCGAACTTTCAGTAACCCTCAAAATACAACCCTCAAATACATTCCAAACCCTCAAAAGTAAGTTCCGTTTTCATATTGTGGATCTTCGGGGTTTCCCGAGTTCCGTAAATCCGAGTTTCTGCAATCTGTAGTAACAAGTTGTCATTCAAACATGTATTGGCCAAACATTAGACTTGTTGGCGTGAAACAACCAAGTCTCATAGCAGTTGGCCAGTTAAAATGGTCATTATCCAATCAAAGATGGATATTTTCAATGGTTATACTGAAAATGGTCTTTGCTTTCCAAATGGAGCTTTTCTTTCACTCTGTTTAAGAAGCCGGAGGTAAATTTGTTTTTTGCTTCATAAAAATGTTTTTTTTCTACCAAGAGGCGCCTTGGATATAAATGATGCGGTTAGTGAATCATGTTATCTATTCAATAACTGTCAAGTAGTTATTACTAAATTACTAGGCTGGCCGCAATGTGACAGATTGATGGCGATTTGTTGACATTTCCAAGACAGTTTTTATCTTGTGGGTCACAAAAATAAAAACCTCTCCACATTGATTGGCTAAACCAAAGAACTGGGTCCTGTATTAAACCTCCGACTGTAAAATTAATTGCAGCTTTCTGATATCTAGTCATTTTGTTTTATTCGCAAAGCTTGTTATTTCAATGTGTCAATCTGTGGGTATTTTGCCTCCCATATTCACCAGATTTATTGTAAAATCAGTTGTTTTATTTAAAATAACTGGGCACACAGCGGAAGAAAGGCTGCAGACCACAAATGATTTATCACTCTCCTTTCTAAGGGATTCCACGCTAACTTCCAGCATTTCAAGGCAACAAAATCGTTATAGCAGGTAGTTTAGTTCATTTTATTTGGATAAATCCCATGTTCATAGTGAGAAGTGGCAACTTATTGGGTAATCGCCCCTTATGTACCAGTGTAGGGGGGGTGAGGTAGTGACGGGGGTGGGGCTTGTTGTAGGAACAGGTGGTGGGGGAGGATAATAGTGTAAATAATATAAGTGAACCTGATCTTATTTAGCACAGCTCTGTGTAATGTATTTCTCTATAGTGTCCCTATTTAAAGGGGAATGTTGGAGGGTAGGTATTATATATTATCATACCATTATATACTATTATAATACTATTACATAACCTATAACATCCCCCATTAATAGTCACACTTATAGAAATACATAGTACAGGCTGCAGGGGGAGGATAATGAAGTGACCCTGATCTTAGCACAGCCCTGTGTAATGTATTTCTCAATATCACAACTTTAATAGTTACACTTATAGAAATAACATAGTACAGAGCTGCAGGGAGAGGATAATGAAGTGAGCCTGATCTTAGCACAGCCCTGTGTAATGTATTTCTCTATAGTGTCCCTTTTTAAGGGGAATGTTGGAGGGTAGGTTATTATATATTATCATACCATTATATACTATTATAATACTATTACATAACCTATAACATCCCCCTTTAATAGTTCACTTATAGAAATAACATAGTACAGAGCTGCAGGGGAGGATAATGAAGTGACCCTGATTTTAGCACAGCTCTGTGTAATGTATTTCTCTATAGTTTACCTATTTAAAGGGAATGTTGGAGGGTAAGCTATCTTTCCTGGGAGACAAAGGTGCGTGCTAATTTATCCATTATAGCTGTTATTTCTTTAAAGGTGTAATAAATCAGTATAGACAGGCACACTCACACACCTGCAAGTTTTCTCCGTGCTGCTGCCCATTCGAACCCCTTCCAAAGGGCCAATCGTCACTGAAGAACAAAGAGGAACCAGAACCTACTCGGATGAACAGGTAAAGGGAGAACCCCTATAGTTAATTCAAAAAAGCAACCCAACATTTTGGGGGGACGTCCCCCCGAAATGTTGGTGAGTTTGTTGTCTAAATAAACTATAGGGGTTCTCCCCCTTTACTTGTTCATCCGGTACGTTCTGGTTCCTCTTTTTGTTCTGTATTTAATTAAAGGTGAATACACCTGTGTCATTGACACCTTCCTTCTTCGTCCTTTAGTTTCGCTCAGGTGGAGGAAAGTAAATACAGTAAATGCCATTTATCTTTTATAAGTGTACCCAACGTTACCCTTTTTTTTCCCAATTAAGCCAACCTGCACATTGGGTAAACCATGGGTACCTGACACGATGCAGGACTAAGTCAGATATCATCCCCAATCATCCATTATAATTGGGGTTGTAAAATTACAATTACATAATTGTATGATCGCATATACAATACCATTGCGGTAGTTTACAACCTCCTGGTATTGTACACTTGTATGATCGTACTGATTTATATTTGCAGTCGGACTTTTCTGATTACCCACAATATCTTAAGTTTCCGATACCATGTGTTAATGAATGTGGCCCATTACTTATATATTTATATAAAGATAAATTTAAGTTAATATGTGTCTGATGCACTTAACCAGCCTATATTTAGCATTTTAAATAATAATAAAATACAAAACTACTGTTAATGGGAGACAGAAGCCACTGTTCCTGGACTTCTTCTCTATTACAAAGCTTGGGAGTGTTCGGCTGCTGGCTGGAGAGTAAAGGGTTTATCTAATTTAAAAATGACTTTTCATGCTCAGTAAAATTCTTCTTTGCATCAATTAATAATTCAGCTAATAACACAATTAAAGAATTTGCCACTCGCTGGGAGCCATTAAAGACAGCTGGTGGTAGGGAGGATGGAATGCGTGTGACTTAAGTGTCTGAAGGAGAACAAAGAAATTCAGCTACAGTAAGCTTAATATCCGTGCGAGATTTAGAACTGCTTGAGGTCGTGTTGGTTTTAGGGACGTTTACGGTGGAGAGAGAGTAAATAATCCAGGTGTTCGGTTGAAAGGGTCAACTTGAAAGGCAGCAATTGTGTTCTTCCAGTCTGCTTACTAAGCCCAGGTTTCCACGAAAGGATTTGTTTCTCTTTCGTAGAGTTTAAAAGACTCTTGGAAAGTTTGAAAACTTGATTTGTTATCATCCTCGGATCTCTAATTATAACCAATAGAATTCACCAAGCTGTAGAAATGTAGCGGAATTCTATTCCAAAGACAGGTTTGGGTTCAACTCTGTGTTACTTGTTTCCACAGGACGAAACAACTAATGGAATCCCTTAGCTGCCTCATCTGGGCATGTGCAAGCTGTAAAGGAGCTTGGAGAGGAGATGGAAATGCTTTGAAAGGCAGAGGGAAGGGGAAGAAAAACATTTGCTGCATTACTGACGAGTCCTACATCTGTCAGCTTTCTAACTGTTGTGGTTTGAGGGGGATTTACCTTTACATTATTTATTTAAGTGGGTGAACATGCCCTTTGAAATAGTGGAATAAAAACTCTTTAAGATGAACATAGTTTCTCTGACTGATTAATATAGGAGTAGCTTTTGGTAACAGCACCCTTAGTTGCTGAGGGGAGCCTGGAGATTATGAGGATCCAGGTGTATGAACCATTGGTTAGCAGTCGGGGGTTAGAATGTGTGTGTTTGTGAGGGGAGGATATCATATCACAGGGTTACGAGGCTGCAGGAAATATTTAAAATATTAACCTGCAGCAATGGAAGATTTGTTTTTTATTTATTAACAGAACAAATAGGATGAAAGTCAAGTGTTTCTATTAAAAATCAAATTCCCCAGTGATGACCATTGGCTACAATTTTATTATTCATTTCATCTGTTTCAACTCCATTTAACATCTAAGATTAAAATGTTAACATCACATTCTACTGCCCAGGAATCTCTGGATCTTACATCCCATAATACGCTACAGGGGGATCAATGCCCAATCAGGCTTTCCCAAAGGGTCAGTTTAGAATTTTAATTTGCTCAGTAGAATTTTAAAGGACAATCTAAAATGTATCCGTATCCTAATCCCTCCCAACCCCAGGACTGGAATACATATTCAAGATGCTCCTCTAATCCAATATTCTGAGTTGTGTCTTTTCTTTCTAACCTTTAACAAATAGATTCCATCTATAACAGTGTCATTGCCTTATTGTTCATTCCCCTTTACATTACATCACATAATGATCTAGGGTTTTGTTTATCCTCCAGCCTCCATAGACCCTGTGCTCCCCTCAGGATTTTACCCACAGTCTAGATAGACATCTGCTCACATTTTAAATCAAACACAATCTTTTCTTTCTTCCTGATACAGAACTTTCTACTTTCAGCCACTAAAACCCTTCTTAGATAAGTTCTCATCTTCTCAAAACGTCATTGTTTTCCATTACTCGATGGTCACCTGAATTCTCACCTTCATCCTCAAAGTAGCTCATTGTTGCTGGTAAAAGTACTTTCAAACCTCTTCTTATTATATGGCTTTCTATGAAGTGGTGTGTGAAATACAGGGATCTTCTTTTCTGTATTTATTTTTCTCTTCTACATCTCCACATGGTCCTTGTGTTTGGTTCAGAATAGTCTTTACTCTGCACTTTTCTCCAATATAAAACCTTAACTTGCCTTCAGAGCTCTTTAACTCTAACACCAACCAAGTTTTTTCTATTTTTCCTTCTCTTTCAACAAAGTTATTAACGCCAACCATGTATTTGCACTTATACGTTGAAATTGAACGTATATCAGGGTGTTAGTGCCACCCTGATCCAGGCCTTAACGTCGAATAGTCAGACCTGTAAGAAGTTTAAAAGACAAAGTATTCTCTGCTATACATTTTTCTGCTGAGACCGAGAATAAGTGTCGTGTCTTTAGATGATGTGCAAGGAATCCGATCCTTACTCAGCAACGTGAATCTCCAAATAATTCATCAAGCCCTTTTTAAAGAACTGCTAACTGTTAATAATGCTGACAACTGAATTATTTGAATGTTCACAGTGCTGAATAAGGAACATATCCTTAGCAATTCGTTTGGTTCTTCTGAACAAGGAAATTCATGGTCCTCGCTATTTCCAGAACTTTACCTGTAGGACTAGTGTTATTTGAAATGATTGTATTGTAAAGAGATTGTAACGGTCTCGCAATGGAGAATTGTCATCCCTAAAGGGCGCCACGTCAGGGCAAAATCAGGACCCAAGAAATTCATTAAGGTTGAGATTAGATAAACACTGTCCAACCTCACAAACGCAACTATAACTTGCTGTAAATTTAAAATATCTAAAGTATGCAGGATTTGAAACAGCCAACTTAAGGAGAACTAAAGCATCAGAACAACCCTAAATCAAATGAAGAGCACCTTAATATAAAAGCAGCAATGCTGTATGTGTCTCGCCTCTCATTTTATATTTTTTGCCGTGAAATTTAACTTAGTAACATTGTGTTCATGCTTTATTTCCCAGCATTCCAGTATCACCCAATTGGGTCAATGGCCACTATGTTTTTTACACATGCTCAGTCCTACGCAACTGCAGAAACTTACAGATAAAAATCGCACAATAATTGCATGCGTGTATGTGATGTTTTGAGTGATATTGGTTGACCTACCATGGCGGATCCATGAATGACGCTGACCTAAGGCATACACACACGTGTATTAAGTCTGGAAAGACCATTCGTCACCCGTGTGCCTTGCGACTAGGGGGTCGTTCATGCCGGTAAAAGTGTACGTGTGTAGGAGGCTTAAGACAAGAAAGGTCGGGGGCTCTCTCTTGCTCTCTCACCTGACACACACACATTTGTATACACACATACCTACATAACTATAAATACACATACTTTATACTTCCCACATATTTTACTTTCTACCTTTATTTCATCTGAATATTTGTAAGCTGTCAATTACATGTTTTGACTGCCTCTATAATTTGTTTTGTCAGTAATATTTTTGTATATAAATATCAAAATCTATTCCTTGATCCTATACCTTACACAACGTAAGGGAATTTAGAGGCATGTATATTTTCTATTATATATATTTTATAAATACTAAATGTTTTAACTTTATTGTATTGTCTTTTTCCCCTCTTTCCTCTAGGTAAGTGAAGGGGGGGTGTGGGGGTTGGGTGGCGGGGATGGTAGGGGGGTTGGTGTGGGTGTTGGTGGGGGGTCGGGTGGGGGTTTGTTTGTGGGTTGGGTGTTGGTTTGTGGGGTTGTGTTTTTGGTGTCTCTGTCCAATACCAGTAGCTTTCGGGATCCAAGTGTAATTCCGCTAAGCTGTGCACAGACATGGATCAATCAAGCCTAATGAAATCAGTTGGGCATCTTTCCTTAACCCTTTCACTCTGGTGCCTCTTACATTTCAGAGAACTGTTAATCCCGACTGTTTGCTAATATGATGAATAGAGTTATAGGAAATACAGGAGAAAGATTCGATATGTGATTGATGGGAGATAAGCAATAAAACAGCTCCCATTCTTATATCAGTAAATAAAAGTAATTGTAATTGGCTATTTTGCTTCTTTTGGTGATGAAGAAGTTCCTGTCTGAAGTGAAGGTTTAAACAAGACATAGGGAGACGGTGTGTTGTAAGGGTTACTGGAAATCTTCTTAATAGTCATATCCTACATAACCAGTGAAGTTCCTACCAGCTGGGCAAACCTGTCCTGCATTAACTGGTTAGGAGAATAATGGTCAAGGATCTTACTGTATGTCTATTGGAATTTCTAGTTGGAATGAATTGAGGGAAAACTGACTCTTAATTCTTAATAAAAATCTTGATTTTTTCCTAATCTGAATTAATTCAATATCATATAAACAGATATTAATAATACACTATAAAAGGTCACCCATATTTCTACTAGACCTAGGAGCATGTGGAATGTCAGCCGTCTTATCACTAGAGTAGTTATCGCAATACAGTGCAAGGAACACTCCAGCACACCTATACAAGTAGATAGGTGCAGTTCCCCTCGCCCTCCGCTCCAAGGGCCAGAAAGTTCTCTAGCACAAAAAGATATGGGGGAGCACACTAATCAGGTGAATTCACAACTATTTATTGTAACAACACATTCAACGTTTCGAGACGCCCTGTCTCTTCCGGTAACCTAGAGTAGTTAGCGAATTATTTTCCAAGTGTAACAGGCTCTTTCCTAGATAATTGATGATTTCCGTAAAGTCACCGAAATCAACATGTTTATAGTAGATTAAACTTTAGTCCGCTAAGTTCATGTAAGATATCAATGAACAAGCAACTGTATTAATTAGGCACTTGAACAAACATTGAAACAGATTGTGACTGTTTCACACCTCATTCAAGTTGTTTCCTTGTCAACTTTTTTTTTACTTTCTCTCTGAGGTTGAATTGTGTCAGGTGATTAGTCTTTTCTACCCCTGTCCACATCTGTGAGCCGGGGTTTGAAGGTGTTTACAATTCATCTGTTAGTCAGTAGGGATGGCCGGTTCGCGGATCCGAACCCGGATCCGCCGCGGATTTATCCCGTCCGCGAACGGCGGATTTTTCCGGATTTTCCGGATTTCCGCCATCCGAACTTCCGATTCGCGGATTTTTCACATTTTCGAAAATTTTCGAATTACGAGTTTTAGCGTATTTTCGGGAATTTTCGAAAATACGGGAAAACACGTATTTTCGAAAATACAAGGATTTCTCTTAATTCCAGACATACATATTTTCGAAAATTCTCAAAATTACGGTGATTACTTGTATTTTCGAAAATGCATATTTTTCGAAAATACATGAAAACCCGTAATTTCGAAATTCCCGAAAAAACGGGAAAACTCGTAATTTCGAAAATTTTCGAAAATATGAAAAATCTCGTTATTTCAAGGGTATTTTTAATTTTAACGGGTCCGCTCGCGGATTTTCGAATTTTCGAATTTTTTCGAAAATTCGCGGATCCTCGAGCGGACCGGATTTTGCGAAGTTCGGACATCTCTATTAGTCAGAACACATGAAGGTTATGGGATTAAAACACATGTCTGCTGTATTTTCAGACCCGGAGCAAGGGAAATCCTGGTGGGATCAGATGTGACAGACATGTAGGATGTAAAAACGTAGCACAACAAAATGAAACAGATTCTTCACTTTGAACTTGAAGTAACACTAGAACCTTTTAACAGTGACAGGTCATTCAATCAATCTTGGATTCGCTGGAACATATATGCATGTATTATTTAACATCTATTGAACACAGCGTGGTCCTTCCGTTTGCATTGATATTTTGTGACTTTTGATCTCATTGTTCATCAGACTCATTTATATTATTCCCACACAATGGAGTAGCTAATAACTCAAATCCAACCATAAACCCATTTAGTCTATACCATCCCTGACCAGTAACCAGTGTTCTGGGCGCAAACAATGATCTTTCTCATTAGTTTATAAAATCTTCATTTCTACATTGGCCTTAGATATTTTTCTATGAAAGTCTTTCAGTATTTTAATCTATTAGGATGCACAAACCCACTGCATATTCAGGTGCAGGTCACAAACAGTAAATAAGACATGGGCAGGCTTGAAACGCATCACATAGGATGAAAGTGATTAAATAAAAGTTAATGTGCCTACCCCTGTCTTGCATGAATTATCAATGTGGAATGTCAATTGTTAAAACCAAAATTCTGTCTAATTACACATTTTGATGGCAAACCAGTCAAAAGTTGTTGTTTTTTTAATCACAATCTTGACAATACCTTGTCTAAATTTATTTTACGAAACCAGAAGTTTAACTAAAGTCCAGGTTTAGGGTGAAATTATAGTACATCCCAATAATCAGGGCCCGGTCTAGCCAGTTGGGCCCTAAGCACATCTTCCCTGGTGCCCTCTTCCCAACTGAACCTTCCCCCAACCTCCTCTTGTATTAGTCTTTGCATAGATTGTATGATGATTATATTGTATGTAAATAGAGAGCTTACAGGAAACTAGATTTTAAGAGATTGTTACTCTATGGCTGATAAAGATCACTGTCTTTAAAAAGAAAATAACTTTGAATGGTGCCCTCCACATTTGAATGGTGAATAGTTTTTAGCCTAGGTTGCCTATGTCTAGAAAGGTACCAGCCGATAATCTCCCTTTATCTCTCTTTCATAGTCCAGTTTACATACAGTTGGAGTGTTTACTGTCCAGCTACTTGCTAGATCTGTGCTTTTTGACAGTTTGACAACTAGGCCTTTTATCAGAATGGGGCTTTCACACGTTTTCCATTATCTGCCCGTCTTGCACGTGATGGCCAAGACAACCTCTACATTTTACTGTCATTAGAGCTGATTGTAAATATTCCTTCATCCTTGTACATAGAGTTCACATCTATATAAATAGATTCACTTTGGAGAGAGCCACAGGTTGCTACTTAAGCCCAAACTCAGCCTTTTCATCAATCTGTCACCTACAACATATTTATTCTTCCAGTACCAAGGGAAGAACCACAAAGTGATAAATTCATTCATTAAGAGGATGAAAAAGATTTAGCTGCAAAAGTCATTTTAATAACTGTAAAATGGGGGCGGGTGTTGGGGAGGAAAGGAAAACAAGAAACACACACAACACACACACACATACACAAAATTGTATCTTTACAGTTGTTGATGCGTTGGTGGTTCAGTGTCATTAACAGGCTACGTAGGAAGAAACTGCTGGAGTTGTAATGAAACAATTTCTAGATTTAATCATTCAGAGCGGGATTTATCAATACACTTATATAATCTTATTTTCCCTTTATTAACCTTTTGATAATGTTGTGTAAATTGCAGTTCTAAATGTAGCCTGCTTCTTACACTATTTCAGAATTTTTTACTATCATTCTGTATTCTGGGATTTTGTATTTCTCTTTCGAACTGTTGAATGAATTTAAATGTCAAATCATTAAAGGGGAAGCAAATGCTAATAAGAACTTAAAGGAGAACCAATGTTAATAACTGGGGATTTATTATGTAATAAAGGCCTGTACCCCAATATTTTTAAAAATATATTTAATTTAAAAAAAAATCTATACTTACCTTCCCCACCTCCCAAACCCTGGCATAGTTATACTTACTTACCTTAACATGGTCCCTTACATCTCGCCCTGTTTCACACCTCCTGCAGGCTCAATGAGAACTCACACAGCTGCAGAAGTGGCGCACTGGTATGCACTGACCATGACATCATGGTTGGTTACACTAGCCAACAAAATCTCTAGATTTTTCTTCTTCAAAATGTGATAAACCAAGTGAGGAAATATTAATGAACATTTGAATTATAATTTTCATAGACATTTAAATGGGTTTTGTCCAATTACGTGGGATAGGAGCTAACTCAGTACTAGTCCAATCTACAGTGTATGTGAATGGGTAGCAGTAGTTTTATGACTGTTATTGCCCCGAGATGTTGAATGGGATATAAAGTATTGGATAGAAATGTAACAGAGATTAAAGCCTTAAGATGAAACTTGATCCAGATCCTACGGTAATAAAGAAGACATGAAGTCAACAAAACTAATAAACATAGTAAGGAATGTTACTCTCTAGGGTGGCCTAGAATAGGAAACTTACATAGCAAAGAGGCTCATAAGTGCCAAGCGTAGCCATATGGGGTATTGACATTGAGAAATAAAGGACAGGGGAACTTTAAACAGAACTAACATTATTAACAATCCCTGCAGGTAAAAAGAAAACATAAACCCAATATAAATGTGCTTCTCCCATGTGGAACAATATCTAGAATACACTTAGTCCTATCAATTCTTTTTGTATATAGAAGAACTTGTCAAATGTTTTGTTCCTTCATTAGAAGTTGCAAATAGTTTCAATTAAAGTAACATTACTGACGGGATCTGCGAAGATCAAGTAGTTGACACATTCGCATTGATTGCAGATTCTAATTGTTGATCTTTTTAGTTTATTGTTGTGAGTTGTTACAGTTGTAACGAAACTAGAACTTGAAAATGATGCAGGGCTACATGACACCAGCAAACTGGGGCCTTCAAGGACAATGAAGTGGTTGGCATTTTCAGCTGGCGAAGGGGCCTATACCATAAGTGCCAGTGCGCCCAGGAGCACAGAAGTGGTATCTCTTCATTTTATGCCAAATAGCTAGAGATGGACTAGAACTCGAACCCAAGTTCGAGCCGAACTATTCGAATTCGAACAAATTCGGACTTCTCGAACTATCCCGGACCCGGATTTTCGATATTTTTGGACCTTCGATAAATATCGAAGGTTCAACTGTTCGAATATGCGAGTAAACTGCCTATTATACCTATACGCGAGCATCGAATCCGCAAGTAAAATGCCTATTATACCTATATGCGAACATCAAATCCGCGAGTAAAGTGTCCATTAAAGCCTATACGCGAGCATCGAATCCGCGAATAAAATGTCCATGGTATACTAGGCGCGAACATCGAATCCGCGAGTAAAGTGTCTATTAAAGCCTATACGCGAGCATCGAATCCGCGAATAAAATGTACATGGTATCTAGGCGCGAACATCGAATCCGCAAGTAAAGTTTCTATTAAGCCTATACGCGAGCATCGAATCCGCAAGTAAAATGTACATGGTACCTAGGCGCGAACATTGAATCTACAAGTAAAGTGTCCATAAAGCCTATACGCGAGCATCGAATCCACGAGTAAAATGTCCATGGTACCTAGGCGCAAACATCGAATCCGCGAGTAAAGTTTCTATTAAACCCTATACGCGAGCATCGAATCCGCGAATAAAATGTCCATGGTATCTAGCGGCGAACATCGAATCCGCGAGTAAAGTGTCTATTAAAGCCTATACGCGAGCATCGAATCCGCGAATAAAATGTACATGGTATCTAGGCGCGAACATCGAATCCGCGAAGCGGATTCGATGCTCGCGTATAGGCTTTAATAGACACTTTACTCGCGGATTCGATGTTC
Source organism: Hymenochirus boettgeri (assembly GCA_019447015.1). Taxonomy (NCBI): domain Eukaryota; kingdom Metazoa; phylum Chordata; class Amphibia; order Anura; family Pipidae; genus Hymenochirus; species Hymenochirus boettgeri. Next base: position 6,144,550 of record CM033470.1, read on the forward strand.
GCGCCTAGATACCATGTACATTTTATTCGCTGATGTCATGCTCGCGTATAGGCTTTAATAGACACTTTACTCGCGGATTCGATGTTCGCGCCTAGATACCATGGACATTTTATTCGCGGATTCGATGCTCGCGTATAGGGTTTAATAGAAACTTTACTCGCGGATTCGATGTTTGCGCCTAGGTACCATGGACATTTTACTCGTGGATTCGATGCTCGCGTATAGGCTTTAATGGACACTTTACTTGTAGATTCAATGTTCGCGCCTAGGTACCATGTACATTTTACTTGCGGATTCGATGCTCGCGTATAGGCTTTAATAGAAACTTTACTTGCGGATTCGATGTTCGCGCCTAGATACCATGTACATTTTATTCGCGGATTCGATGCTCGCGTATAGGCTTTAATAGACACTTTACTCGCGGATTCGATGTTCGCGCCTAGATACCATGGACATTTTATTCGCGGATTCGATGCTCGCGTATAGGCTTTAATGGACACTTTACTCGCGGATTTGATGTTCGCATATAGGTATAATAGGCATTTTACTTGCGGATTCGATGCTCGCGTATAGGTATAATAGGCAGTTTACTCGCATATTCGAACAGTTGAACCTTCGATATTTATCGAAGGTCCAAAAATATCGAAAATCCGGGTCCGGGATAGTTCGAGAAGTCCGAATTTGTTCGAATTCGAATAGTTCGGCTCGAACTTGGGTTCGAGTTCTAGTCCATCTCTAGCTATTTGGCATAAAATGAAGAGATACCACTTCTGTGCTCCTGGGCGCACTGGCACTTATGGTATAGGCCCCTTCGCCAGCTGAAAATGCCAACCACTTCATTGTCCTTGAAGGCCCCAGTTTGCTGGTGTCATGTAGCCCTGCATCATTTTCAAGTTCTAGTTTCGTTACAACTGTAAACAACTCACAACAATAAACTAAAAAGATCAACAATTAGAATCTGCAATCAATGCGAATGTGTCAACTACTTGATCTTCTGCAGATCCCGTCAGTAATGTTACTTTTAATTGAAACTATTTGCAACTTCTAATGAAGGAACAAAAACATTTGACAAGTTCTTCTATATACAAAAAGAATTGATAGGACTAAGTGTATATCTAGATATTGTTCCACATGGGAGAAGCACATTTATATTGGGTTTATGTTTCTTTTTACCTGCAGGGATTGTTAATAATGTTAGTTCTGTTTAAAGTTCCCCTGTCCTTTATTTCTCAATGTCAATACCCCATATGGCTACGCTTGGCACTTATGAGCCTCTTTTGCTATGTAAGTTTCCTATTCTAGGCCACCCTAGAGAGTAACATTCCTTACTATGTTTTTATTAGTTTGTTGACTTCATGTCTTCTTTATTACCGTAGGATCTGGATCAAGTTTCATCTTAAGGCTTTAATCTCTGTTACATTTCTATCCAATACTTTATATCCCATTCAACATCTCGGGGCAATAACAGTCATAAAACTACTGCTACCCATTCACATACACTGTAGATTGGACTAGTACTGAGTTAGCTCCTATCCCACGTAATTGGAACAAAACCCATTTAAATGTCTATGAAAATTATAATTCAAATGTTCATTAATATTTCCTCACTTGGTTTATCACATTTTGAAGAAGAAAAATCTAGAGATTTTGTTGGCTAGTGTAACCAACCATGATGTCATGGTCAGTGCATACCAGTGCGCCACTTCTGCAGCTGTGTGAGTTCTCATTGAGCCTGCAGAGGAGGTGTGAAACAGGGCGAGATGTAAGGGACCATGTTAAGGTAAGTAAGTATAACTATGCCAGGGTTTGGGAGGTGGGGAAGGTAAGTATAGATTTTTTTTTAAATTAAATATATTTTTAAAAATATTGGGGTACAGGCCTTTATTACATAATAAATCCCCAGTTATTAAACATTGGTTCTCCTTTAAGTTCTTATTAGCATTTGCTTCCCCTTTAATGATTTGACATTTAAATTCATTCAACAGTTCGAAAGAGAAATACAAAATCCCAGAATACAGAATGATAGTAAAAAATTCTGAAATAGTGTAAGAAGCAGGCTACATTTAGAACTGCAATTTACACAACATTATCAAAAGGTTAATAAAGGGAAAATAAGATTATATTAAGTGTATTGATAAATCCGCCTCTGAATGATTAAATCTAGAAATTGTTTCATTACAACTCCAGCAGTTTCTTCCTACGTAGCCTGTTAATGACACTGAACCACCAACGCATCAACAACTGTAAAGATACAATTTTGTGTATGTGTGTGTGTGTGTGTGTGTGTGTTCTTGTTTTCCTTTCCTCCCCAACACCCGCCCCCATTTTACAGTTATTAAAATGACTTTTTGCAGCTAAATCTTTTTCATCCTCTTAATGAATGAATTTATCACTTTGTGGTTCTTCCCTTGGTACTGGAAGAATAAATATGTTGTAGGTGACAGATTGATGAAAAGGCTGAGTTTTGGGCTTAAGTAGCAACCTGTGGCTCTCTCCAAAGTGAATCTATTTATATAGATGTGAACTCTATGTACAAGGATGGAAGGAATATTTACAATCAGCTCTAATGACAGTAAAATGTAGAGGTTGTCTTGGCCATCACGTGCAAGACAGGGCAGATAATGGAAAACGTGTGAAAGCCCCATTCTGATAAAAGGCCTAGTTGTCAAACTGTCAAAAAGCACAGATCTAGCAAGTAGCTGGACAGTAAACACTCCAACTGTATGTAAACTGGACTATGAAAGAGAGATAAAGGGAGATTATCGGCTGGTACCTTTCTAGACATAGGCAACCTAGGCTAAAAACTATTCACCATTCAAATGTGGAGGGCACCATTCAAAGTTATTTTCTTTTTAAAGACAGTGATCTTTATCAGCCATAGAGTAACAATCTCTTACAAATCTAGTTTCCTGTAAGCTCTCTATTTACATACAATATAATCATCATACAATCTATGCAAAGACTAATACAAGAGGAGGTTGGGGGAAGGTTCAGTTGGGAAGAGGGCACCAGGGAAGATGTGCTTAGGGCCCAACAATGGCTAGACCGGGCCCTGATTATTGGGATGTACTATAATTTCACCCTAAACCTGGACTTTAGTTAAAACTTCTGGTTTCGTAAAATAAATTTAGACAAGGTATTGTCAAGATTGTGATTAAAAAAACAACAACTTTTGACTGGTTTGCCATCAAAATGTGTAATTTAGACAGAATTTTGGTTTTAACAATTGACATTCCACATTGATAATTCATGCAAGACAGGGGTAGGCACATTAACTTTTATTTAATCACTTTCATCCTATGTGATGCGTTTCAAGCCTGCCCATGTCTTATTTACTGTTTGTGACCTGCACCTGAATATGCAGTGGGTTTGTGCATCCCTAATAGATTAAAATACTGAAAGACTTTCATAGAAAAATATCTAAGGCCAATGTAGAAATGAAGATTTTATAAACTAATGAGAAAGATCATTGTTTGCGCCCAGAACACTGGTTACTGGTCAGGGATGGTATAGACTAAATGGGTTTATGGTTGTGATTTGAGTTATATTAGCTACTCCATTGTGTGGGAATAATATAAATGAGTCTGATGAACAATGAGATCAAAAGTCACAAAATATCAATGCAAACGGAAGGACCACGCTGTGTTCAATAGATGTTAAATAATACATTGCATATAATGTTCCAGCGAATCCAAGATTGATTGAATGACCTGTCACTGTTAAAAGGTTCTAGTGTTACTTCAAGTTCAAAGTGAAGAATCTGTTTCATTTTGTTGTGCTACGTTTTTACATCCTACATGTCTGTCACATCTGATCCCACCAGGATTTCTCCTTGCTCCGGGTCTGAAAATACAGCAGACATGTGTTTTAATCCCATTAACCTTCATGTGTTCTGACTAATAGAGATGTCCGAACTTCGCAAAATCCGGTCCGCTCGAGGATCCGCGAATTTTCGAAAAAATTCGAAAATTCGAAAATCCGCGAGCGGACCCGTTAAAATTAAAAATACCCTTGAAATAACGAGATTTTTCATATTTTCGAAAATTTTCGAAATTACGAGTTTTCCCGTTTTTTCGGGAATTTTCGAAATTACGGGTTTTCATGTATTTTCGAAAAATATGCATTTTCGAAAATACAAGTAATCACCGTAATTTTGAGAATTTTCGAAAATATGTATGTCTGGAATTAAGAGAAATCCTTGTATTTTCGAAAATACGTGTTTTCCCGTATTTTCGAAAATTCCCGAAAATACGCTAAAACTCGTAATTTCGAAAATTTTCGAAAATGTGAAAAATCCGCGAATCGGAAGTTCGGATGGCGGAAAATCCGGAAAATCCGGAAAAATCCGCCGTTCGCGGACGGGATAAATCCGCGGCGGATCCGGGTTCGGATCCGCGAACCGGCCATCCCTACTGACTAACAGATGAATTGTAAACACCTTCAAACCCCAGGCTCACAGATGTGGACAGGGAGTAGAAAAGACTAATCACCTTGACACATTCAACCGTCAGAGAGAAAGTAAAAAAAAAGTTGACAAGGAAACAACTTGAATGAGGTGTGAAACAGTCACAATCTGTTTCAATGTTTGTTCAAGTGCCTAATTAATACAGTTGGCTTGTTCATTGATATCTTACATGAACTTAGCGGACTAAAGTTTAATCTACTATAAACATGTTGATTTCGGTGACTTTACGGAAATCATCAATTATCTAGGAAAGAGCCTGTTACACTTGGAAAATAATTCGCTAACTACTCTAGGTTACCGGAAGAGACAGGGCGTCTCGAAACGTTGAATGTGTTGTTACAATAAATAGTTGTGAATTCACCTGATTAGTGTGCTCCCCCATATCTTTCTTGTGCTAGAGAACTTTCTGGCCCTTGGAGCGGAGGGCGAGGGGAACTGCACCTATCTACTTGTATAGGTGTGCTGGAGTGTTCCTTGCACTGTATTGCGATAACTACTCTAGTGATAAGACGGCTGACATTCCACATGCTCCTAGGTCTAGTAGAAATATGGGTGACCTTTTTATAGTGTATTTATTAATATCTGTTTATATGATATTGAATTAATTCAGATTAGGAAAAAATCAAGATTTTTATTAAGAATTAAGAGTCAGTTTTCCCTCAATTCATTCCAACTAGAAATTCCAATAGACATACAGTAAGATCCTTGACCATTATTCTCCTAACCAGTTAATGCAGGACAGGTTTGCCCAGCTGGTAGGAACTTCACTGGTTATGTAGGATATGACTATTAAGAAGATTTCCAGTAACCCTTACAACACACCGTCTCCCTATGTCTTGTTTAAACCTTCACTTCAGACAGGAACTTCTTCCATCACCAAAAGAAGCAAAATAGCCAATTACAATTACTTTTATTTACTGATATAAGAATGGGAGCTGTTTATATTGCTTATCTCCCATCAATCACATATCGAATCTTTTCTCCTGTATTTCCTATAACTCTATTCATCATATTAGCAAACAGTCGGGATTAACAGTTCTCTGAAATGTAAGCAGGCACCAGAGTGAAAGGGTTAAGGAGAAGATGCCCAACTGATTTCATTAGGCTTGATTGATCCATGTCTGTGCACAGCTTAGCGGAATTACACTTGGATCCCGAAAGCTACTGGTATTGGACAGAGACCCATAAATATCAATCAGGAGGATGCGTGGTACAGCTCACACTTTCCGCCGGGCTTGTTCAGGAAACAGTGGCTGGTTAAGTGTCCAGAGAAGATGGTAGGAAAGAGAAAATAATATGGCAGAAGCCAGGACAGTCTGTCTGGGGCAGAGAAAACTCTGTGGTTTGGATTTACAGGGAAAGGAAGAGAATAACAGTTTGTCAGACAGACAATATTATACCCAAGTGTAAAAGGTTTTATCTTGATCTACTGTAAGCCACAATCTGGTAGTGTTTTCATTCACTATGTCTCATCCACTGCAATGTAAGTCAGCAGAGAAATGAATATGTTCCTCGAACCAACTTACTTTTGGAAGGACGAATCCATGCACATTTCCCCCAAACACATGTAAACTATGATTACCAGAATATGGCAGATTCCATAGAGATGCATTAAGATTGGGGACAGGAGCCTAAATTGCCTTGCGGATAACCCAGCTATGACCTATAGGTCAACGCCCTCCCCCCAAAAAAGACTAGAGCTGATCTATATGGAAGCTTCCCTTTAATTCTATGACTGGTGATGACGATGGCTTTCTTTAATAGAGGCAGAGAAGTCTAAATCAACCATCCCAGGTAGCGGAGAGGTTAAACTTATCTTTTCATGTGGGCGCTTTCTATTGGCCTCATTCACTCACGTCTCCGTTACTCTGCACTCCAGAAATCTGGCAGTTCATCCACTGACCTTCCCAAGTGTAAGGAAGTTGCAAAATCTATTTATGGTTTTCACGAAGGTCAAAGTCTTCTTGTCCTTGGGCACTTTAATCTTTTGGAGACCCGTAATCCACACAGTACACAGTAGGCAACGGTTTAACCCCAAACACAACTAAGATGACCTTGGTAGGTATTATGAATGGAGAGTTACAGTATCTGATATAGTCCTGACCTATATAATGCCCCCAGATTCAATAAGCAGGAGTGGCAGATTCCCTGACCCAAAGAGCTTACAATCCATACAAATTATAAAGGCCCATTCATAATCTTATATTCTATTTTGTAAAACATCCGAACAGATGATGATTTACAGGTTAATTCAATCACATAAATAATGAATTTAGAGGGAATATAAAACAATATATATATATATATATAAAACTAAAAATCAATAATGTGCTTATAATATCATAAAATGTCATGTAGCTGCCATAATTTCTTTCCTCTCTAAATGTATACATGTAACGAGAGAGAGGGAGGGAGAGGGACAGAGAGGGGGAGAGAGAGAGTGGGAGAGAGAGGGAGAGAGAGGGGGGGAGAGAGGGAGAGAGAGGGAGATTTGAGTTTTTGACTTCATACACAAGGAGCTGCCAAGAAGTTTATTTTAACGTTTATGGATTGCAGTATGGAAACTCCCACTCATACAGAAGCCTTTTCTGTGTGCACTTTCCACCCTTCCATCCAATCCATTTGCTTTGTTTTCCTGACACAGATTTTTTTTCTGCTTTACATGAACAGTCAGTATCTGATCTTTTTAAATCCCCATGTCTAAGCGTTAGTTAAGGTTGCTTTAACATGGGTGAGACATACAACTTACCCCTTTGTAAGGAATCACTGCGTAGAACAAAAGATTAAACAAAAAATGTCATTCAGTCCCTAACCTGGTATGTACAGACCTGTCTATTACATCCCTCTATAAAGGTTACAAATAGAGATGTTTGAAACATTTGAGTTTCGTTCAGTTTTTGAATTTTTGGAAAATTTCTGAAAATTCAAAAACAAACCCATAGAAAAAATTCTGTCCATTTTGAGGGACAAATAGTAATAGTCGGGTACTGTAAATGACACCGAGACCTGGGGAATGGTCTGGGGAACCCGGAAATAGAACCAAAACTTATTTTAAAACTATCTTTCCTCATGATCGGGCTGTTTTCAAGCTTCCGCATTCTATTTTCGAGAGTTACCGAAATAGAGCGCTATTTTCGAGGGTTACCGATATTACAAATTAGAGGGTTACCAAAATTGTTTCTTGCTTTCGAGGGTTACCGAAATCGATCATTACTTTCGGTTTGCAGTTTTGATTTTCGATTTCGATAATCATCTATTTTCGGCAAAAATCGTAAATTTTGGAAATCTCAGAATTTCTGAAAGTTTCTTCGGGACTTTTAAACCCTCAGATTAGATTCGAAAACCGGTTTCTATTCGAACCCACATTACATCTCTAGTTACAAACTCACCCCACAGACCTATATAGGGGACCCTTAACTACGACAAGGTCTTTAGTAACCAATAGATCACAGATCGTGACATGTACCTATTATTACTCAGTATTTCTAAAGGTCACAATAAACTGTCATACCAACTTAAACTACTATCTGCCATTATACGAGAATTAGTATTAACCTGCATCATCGGAAAATCAAATACTTATCCCCATTCTGGGCTGATTAATTGTCTTCCGGCCTGAAAATCCCTTTCACTGTACAAGGACAAGGCTCCCATACATGGAAAGACTCCAGGGATAACATCATAATAAATGACTTGCTTGTCAGATGGTCCAAGCAAATTTCTAGTAGATCGGAATTCATGTTTCTAACATTCTAAGAGCATACGTGTATATAGATATATTTCTGTATTTGGCAAGATATTTAGGGGGTTATTCACCAATATTCGTTATGGTCAAAAGAGCCACAAAAGTTACGCAAATGCCTTTGCATCCTTTTTGCGCCGAATCGCCCGGCTTTTCCACTAGCGTCAATTTGACTGCTTTTCAATAACCGTGAAAGTCGAAATTCCTGTGTTTTTGTGCCCAATATTTCACACCTGCTTGGGGTCTGGTCTTATTGCATAAATAGGTGGTACATATGGAAACCTCTATTTAATATCAACAGCAAAGCCTTAGGTAAGCGCAACCTTAACTTTTACAATAAGGATTCTTGGGGAATGACCCCTAATGTAGCTAAAAACTAGCACAATCAAGCTGTTTTCATGCTCTGTTTTTGTTTTTCTTTGCATGACAATATCCCTACTAGAATACTTTAATAATCCATTTTTACCAAGCTCGCAGACAATCCCTACGGACTGAATGGTCTGATTTATTTCTACGTATAAATTAAGTTCAGACCATTGAAACTTCTCCGTGTAATCAACAAGACCGGCACAGAGAATGTTTAAAGCTCCATCATGTACCTACGTGGGAAATAAACATTTCGAATAATGCCAGACCATCCGGAATATATCAGCCTATTGTAGACATAACAGGAGATGTTCCTCATCATTTTTTAATGAATGCATGATGAATATTGTGCTGTTTAGCTCTACACTGTGCATAAGCGTGGAATCAACCACTGGAAGGAATCCTCTAGGGAGGGACTAGATTTATGCAGTGACACTTTGCAGGCAGGGTTTCTGGAGATGTGACCTTTTTTTTAAAGCTCTAGAAATCCATAAGTCATGTTGAAGCAATTATTTGTCCAGGATAATTAACCATATTTTTAATGGATTACTTTGCTTGCACATCAACCCGGAGATTGGGGCTGCTGTTGTTTATCAGCTGGAGAATATTATCCGAGAGCCGTAATGGGCTAAAAGAAAAGTTTGCAACTTGTGGAACATTTTATAGCATCAACATATAAATAATTTATGGGCGTAAGTCATGGAATGGAAACAGACATCTTCTTTTGGAGATAATGGCAAACAGTTGGAGCTCATTTCTCTCTAGCAGAGAGATACATATATACTGATATTGAAACGGTGTATGGAGAGAACATTGTGGCATTTCTGAGATCTAATAGAACAGGCAGGTGGCTAGAGCATTTATCTGGGGAAATAAGAGGAAAAGGGATAAAAACAACAGATTTAGTCTTCAACTTAAAATGCCAATGATTAAATCAAACGAATAGGATCCGGTCGACGATTTGTCACATTTTTTTTTCCATTGGTAGTTTTGAGCTGATATTTTGAAATTTGATTTGTTGTTTCATTTTTCGAGCTGATGCCAGTTCACGGATATTTTTTTATGGGAAAAAAATAGCTTTGTGATTTAAAGGACAACTACACCTTCATAAGGACATCTAGAAAGAATGGTTCCATTAAAATATATTGACATTTCCTGCCTTGTATACTAGAATCAATAGCATAAGACTTCTATTCTCCTCGATGTCTCAGGGAAGCTAAGACACTGTGTGTGTTAACGACTATATTTGTTTACAGCAATATAGTGAGCTTGTACTGAGCCTGAGCATGCTCAGAAGAGGCAGCTAGGGGATTAACATTCAGTCATTGGCCGTGATGTCAACTGTGATGTCAACTGTCAAATCCATAACTGACAGTTACTAACTGAAAGAACCAAGAAGCAGAAACAGGGGCAACAGGACATTGTGCAGGATTTCAAATCAGTCTTAGGCTGAGGCCCCACTACAAAGTACAAAAATGCATTTTTGTAATTTAATATTATAAAAACGCATGTGTTAAAAAATGGTGCACGCAAAACACAAATGCACATGCTAACGCATGCTAACGTGTGTGCAAAACATGAATGCGCTAAAAATGTGTTAGTGTGGCCTAGCCCTTATAGCTTTCTAACTAATGCAATTTGTTTTTTTGTGGGGGGTTATTTACCTATATATTGTTTTTATTATTTGAGAACTAGACTTGCCCTTTAGAATGTGGGTACTTTTCCCCTAGCTGCTTTGTGGCTAGTAACAGCTTCTGTAACTGTTCTATAAAGGGGGCTGAAATTAAAGGAAATGTATTTAGGTTTTTTAAAGGGCATGTCCACCCTGAAATTTAACTTTTGATATGTGGTAGGGCATGCTCCCCCAGCCCCAACCGCATTAATATAATTGTTAGAAAGTCCCCCGATTCTTACTTACCTGCCCTCTCTCCCCTGCTGCAGTGTTCAGGCCCTCTGCTTGCATGGAATTGAAAGCAGGGGGCGGGACCGGCAGCCGCGTCCGTGATTGGCTGAGAGGCAGGGAGGGCTGCACTGAGCATGCCTCAACCTTGATGAGGTTGAGGAAGTCTCAGGCACAGCATGAGTCACACACTGCTCCTACACAGCAGTTTCCTGGACTTTGGAGGGGCACAGCAGGGGAACTATTTTGAGCAGGAATGTAAGGTAAGCATTGTTTTAAACTACTTGATGTGGCCAGTAAGGGGTTAAATTTTAGTTTTGGGGGTGGACATGCCCTTTAAATTGCCCATTACTGGAAACTATAATTCTTTCCAACTATCACTGTATTATTTTTGTTGATCTGTCCCCTATTTCTTTAGATATCCAATCTAAAACATCTTACATTTCAGCTGTCAATCAAGTGGCTTATTATCATAAACTCTTCTGTTATATATCATTTTTCTGTAGCTGGAATGGTGACAGTGGGTACGTGAACAGCATTGTGGGAAATTCCCTCTTCCAATGCTGCCTCAGATAGTCAGATAATCTGGCAGGGGGCTGGGGTACTGAGCTTGAGCAAAACAAGTACTGTATTGAAATCATGCAGAAACACAAATACATCAGAGTAAGTGCTGCTTACATGTATTTATTCATAGATTGAAATGAGGAAAAATGATTTTTCACTGTACAATTCCTTTAACACCCAAAGAGACCCAGGGAAAACAGGAAGTGAGGCAGTTTCGCAGGAATGTTCTTAAAGGGGCATTCCACCAAAAACCAGAAATTATGTGGATCAGTCATTCAGAACTGTTTGACTTCGTTATTGCACTTTATTTCAGAATATTCTTGAAGAAAAATGCAGAAATCAAGGACTTTTGTGGCACCGAACAGCTTCTGCTTTCTTCCATAACTTAAAATTTGCATTAAGCTTGAGAATGTAAAAAAGCCCAAACAATGTTTCAAATTGTTCCAATTACAGCAAGGCTATAGGTTTGCTTTAAAAATGATTATGATTATAACAAACCTTTAAGAGATTTTTACTTAAAATAAAAACCATCTCTAACTTTAGTAAAATAAAAGATGACAATGGAAGAAAATCACAAATGTATCATAAACAGTCAAAGAGTATTAAAACCAACACAACCTGAATTATTAATGTTCAAATAAATACATCGCACTGCCCAGAGGGTCAATATATATAAACCAGAGAAAAACATAGAGGGTATCATTCGTGAAGTTACGCTTTTGTGAAAATTCTAGCGCCGTGTAACACGTCATTTTAGTGCACATGTGTGTCAGGTTTTTTGTGCCACTTGTGGCAGAATGACATTTCCAAAACCGACAATTAAACAACTTAGCTTAATAGACAACTTCAGGGGGATTCAATATCGCTAGTATACGGCTATGTAACCTGGTGTAATATTGGGTTAATGTGGGTTTTAGACTTATTTTAATGCAAATAAGGAACAGAGACTTCTGGGTAACTTCCATGTTTCCATGGCAGCTTTAGGAACGCTATAGACTTTTAAAGCATTCCACAAGCAAAATGTAAAACCAGAGCGATAACTACAGACTGGTTTCAACTTTATTGAGCCATCATCACTGTAGTGCAGGCCTCTGGCTTTGCAGTGTGAAGCGCCTATGGACAGACGTCACCAATAAATAAAATAGGTTAGGGAGTAGAGATGGACACAAAACCGAACCCAAACCCTAGTTTGAGCCAAACTTTATTCTATTCAAAACCTTGAAAGTATTGTTAGTTTTCGGTAACCTTCGAATGTTTGGATTTGTTTTGGGTAATCCTCGAAAGTATCGTTCGCTAACCCTCGAAAGTATTGTTCGTTTTCGGTAACCCTCAAATGTATGGATTGGTTTCGCTAATCCTCGAAAGTATTGTTCGCTAACCCGTGAAAGTATAATTAATTTTCGATAATCTTCAAAGTATCGGTCATTTTCCATAACCCTTGTATGTATGGATCGTTTTCGCTAACCCTCGAAAGTTTTGTCCGTTTTCGGTAACCCTCGAATTGCCCGTAACCCTCGAATGTAGCTTGCGCAAAACCCGACAATTGCCGATTATGAATTAAGAAGTGTTTAAACAGGTTTTGGTGATAGTGACATGTTCCCCGGACCATTTCCCAGGTGCCACAGCCATTTACAGTAAGTTACCATAGTTTATCTGTAAATCACCTGGACTTTTTGAACTTTCACTCCCGGCCATCTCTAGTAGGGATAGAATAAGGCTTTGAAGCTCCCCTTTGAAGCATATGCAAATAAGGAACAGAGCTGCCTAAAAGCTGCCTTGGAAACATGGAAATTGCCCAGAAGTCTCTGTTCCTTAATAACTATATGCTTGAAAGGGGAGCTTCAAAGCTTTATTCTCTCCCTACCCTATTTTATTTATTGGTGATGCCAGTGTCACGCTCCCTGAATGGGTGCTGCATCAAAGCAGCCAAGAAACATGGAAAGACTGAAGTGCAGCAGAGATCTAGGCTAACCAGTTTATTGAACCCCCAAACACACAGTGAAATGATAAATAATACAAGTGACCAAGACTAAATACAATAAAACAAGACTAAAGGTTTCGTAACACACGGCCTGGTGGATCGGCGAACGACCCCCAACCGAGCGCATACACACAGACAATTCTCGCCCGAAACGACCGGTTTTTGCATGTAGCGATTGGCCGTCAGGCATGGTTGCTCGCTCGCAAATTTGAGCGTGTGTACGAACCTTAAATGCAAGCGACTAAGGCTATATACACTCTGACTAACTAGATAATAAACAAAAGACTAAGACTATATACAGGAAAGGATAACAGGGAACTGGCAAAGGCAATAGGGTAAGGGAACAAGACTGGAATATAGAAGAGGCAAGGCAAGGTCTGGAACAGGAATCTCAGGAGCAGAGAATAATGGAATGATGGAATGATGAGCGGAGAATAACAAGTGATGATGATCTGGCAAAGGGTAGGAGTGGGTGGAGTCCTTAAATAACTGAATGGTAATTGTCCAGTACATAGAAAACACACCCACTGCTGGTGGAAAATGGAACAAAGAAACAGTGACAACAAGTGGTAACATTGGAAATAGCAGAAACTCCTCACAGACTTATTTTAGGGCACCTTGTTATTTCCAAATGTTTTTGGAAGCAGCGCAGCACTCCTGATACTATTCCGCTAAAGTTACTTTTTGCAATATCTCATAGAACGTAACTAGGATTGTATAAGAATCTTAAGGTGCCGTTCAGCAATCACGAGATGCACGTATCGCTTTTCGGGATCGTGTAATGGTGAGAGACGCAAAGACAAAATTACAGATATCGAATGCAAGGCCTTTTGGTGAATATGTTTTTGGTTACAAGAACTCACAACTTTAGGATAAGGTTGAATGACCCCCAATATTAGCAAACAGCCATATCCTTAAAAATTATTTTAATGCAAATAACTATGTCCTATTGAACAGGGCTTAACTATAAATAAATGGTTGTTCAAAACTGTTGAGTTTCGTTTCGTTTTTTAATTTTCGAATTTTCGTCTACTTTCGATTTTCGATTTCCGGAAATCGTCTACTTTCGATTATCGATTTTCGAAAATTGTCTATTTTCGAAAATCGTCTTCATTCGATTTTAAAAAAATGTTTACTTTCGATTTTCGAAAATTGTCTACTTCCGATTTTCAAATTGCGAAAATTGTCTATTTTCGAAAATCGCCTACATTCGATTTTCAAAAATCGTTTACTTTCGATTTTCGAAAATCATCTACTTTCCGAAAGTTTCGTCGAGACTTCGAAACCCTCAGATTCGATTCAAAACTGGTTTCTATTCAAACCCACATTCCATCTCTGTTAATAAACACTCACTAATGAAGCCAATAGGAGGACAGAGATGACAGATATGCTTTGTACTAGCTATATCCTAATCACACATTTTATTTTCATCCAAATTCATCTTAGCTAAAGTGCAGAACGGAGAGAGTTAGAGAGAGAAAAGTCCTTTTGATATCTATGATTATGTTGATTAATCTCTAGTATTTGTATATTAACAAAATCACCATGCGGCACTCAGAAAAACAGAGCGCCCCTATGTACTCCAATATGTCGTTCTTTTGTTCGTACACACAAGTTTAGTAGCAAATTAAACGTCGCTGCACGCAGGCCGTACTAACAGGTTGAGTGCTTCCAGGAGTGCTCGGCGCATTCTGCAGCGCGGTTTAAGTACAGCTAATCGCTGTTATAATGGAAGCAGAGAAAATGTGTAGGTTAGTGGCGGAATTGAAATGGATTGCAGAATTAAATGGTACAAAATTGGTCCAAATCATTTACTGGCTTAACTATTTGATGGCTGTGGAGTTTTGTGTGATCAGAGAAAATGGAACACAATCATTTTGTTCATTAAAGGACACACTAAGACTTAAAGAAATATCGCTTTCACAATTGAAAAAGAACTTTTAAAAATGTATTTATTTAAAGGGCCATAATCACCCTGCCCCTTGTGCTATTCTGAAGATATATTGGATATACCAGTCTCCCAAATTTTAGCTTTTTGTAATGCAACATACAACACTATTTCCAGTGCCAAATCCTACAACATTCCCTTAAACCAGCTAGACAGATGGGAAATGCATTGCACAGAGCTGAGATAAGATCAGGTTAACTTCACTATCCTCCCCCTGCAGCTCTGTACTATGTTATTTCTATAAGTGTAACTATTAAAGTTGTGATATTGAGAAATACATTACACAGTGCTGTGCTAAGATCAGGTTCACTTCATTATCCTCCCCCTGCAGATCTGTACTATGTTATTTCTATAAGTGTAACTATTAAAGTTGTGATATTAAGAAATACATTACACAGAGCTGTGCTAAGACCAGGTTCACTTCATTATTCTCCCCCTGCAGCTCTGTATTATGTTATTTCTATAAGTGTAACTATTAAAGTTGTGATATTGAGAAATACATTACACAGAGCTGTGGTAAGATCAGGTTCACTTCACTATCCTCCCCCTGCAGCTCTGTACTATGTTATTTCTATAAGTGTAACTATTAAAGTTGTGATATTGAGAAATACATTGCACAGAGCTGTGCTAAGATCAGGTTAACTTCATTATCCCATCCCTGAGCCATATACACTAACCAGCTGTATTGGAAACTTCGGATACCATGGGTTATCGTTAATACGATCGATCGGCTGGACAATACTATGCGGTAGTAGACTATGGCGTACAATTACAATCACAACTGCAATTGTACACATGCACTCGTAATTTTACAATTGCGATTTCAGTCGTTCTCGGTATCACAAAACGCACCCTGAACGCACAAAGCTGCTGACTTGTCAGTTACCTGCCCCCAACCCCAACAGGTATATTTTGAAATTTATTACCTGCATTACTAGCAGATATTAAATGATAATTATTGTCCCCATTCTGCCAAAATAAGCTGGCTCCTCCCTCCATGCAGGATCAATGGTGTTACTGCTGACATCACAGCCAATGATTGACTGCTGTTTCACCTGCTGCCTCCTCTGCACATGCTCAAGCTTATTAAAAAGCTCATTGAGCAGAGGGAGAAGGCAGATACCAGATCAGAAGAGAAATTATCATTAAATATCTGGTTACACATGCACGGA
Organism: Hymenochirus boettgeri; assembly: GCA_019447015.1. Lineage (NCBI taxonomy): Eukaryota > Metazoa > Chordata > Amphibia > Anura > Pipidae > Hymenochirus > Hymenochirus boettgeri. Next base: position 6,160,688 of record CM033470.1, read on the forward strand.
ATATACTGGTAAAAATGGAAGTTGGGGCTTACAGGCAAATAAATCAGTATTTTGTTTTAAGGGCGGACGTGCCCTTGAGTAATTCTTGTTTTAAGTTTTATCAGAACTCAATTTAACTCTGACTATCATCAAAGCAAGTGGCTGTGTATGTGCTCACAATGTAGGACCATTAAACAGGCTATGATTGGAGAAATTGAAAAAAATGATGGAACAATTAAACTATCTGTTGTAATATATAATAATATCATAATGACATTATCTACTATGAGATAAAGCAAGGTAGATGGAATTATCAAAGGTTCGATAGGTTACAAGCCATGTCAATCATTACATAACATCTCAAATGTTGTCTCTAAACACAATTTGGACCAGATGTTCTGGTCCAGAGGTTCTAATGAAGGCGACAATGAAATGACATCTTACAATGTGCGTTGGACAAGACTGTCAAACCAATCAATCAGTGTATCAATTCTCCAAAGGGCACTTAAAGGGCATGTCCACCCCCAAAACTATAATCCCCCCCAGTAATGGCCCCACCATGTAGTGTAGTGTAATCCTTACCTCACATCCCAGCTCCATAGGGTTCTCCTGTAGACCCCCCCAGTCCCAAAAACAGTCACCAGGAGGCTAGCAGGGCTCTGCCTGCTACCTTGCCTCGGTAGATATTTGTCATGCGTACTGCAGCCCTTCTCCCCCCCCCTCCCCCTCCCTCTCCCTCCCTCTCCCGTTCTACTATCCTCCCCTAGCGTAAAAGCCTTTTATATGCTGCTCCCCCATGTCTGGTAGCCCCAACCGCATGGTTAGTATTTTCCAAAAGCTCCCCAAACTCTTACTTACCTCTCCTCTTTCCTCCGCTGCACTGAATGACCGGCAGCCGCGTCCGTGATTGGCTGCCGTTCAGCCAATCACAGACGTGACTGCCGGTCCCGCCCCTCTGCTTGCATTCTCGCAAGCAGAGGGCCGGCAGTGCAGTGGAGGAACGAGGGGAGGTAAGTAGAGTTTGGGGGCTTTTGAAAATTTAACCCATGCGGTTGGGGCTACCAGACATGGGGGAGCAGCATATCAAAAGTAATTTTTAAGGGTGGACATGCCCTTTAACCTTATTTTTGTAATTTTTTGATGATAACACGAACACACAAAAGGAAGCACCATTTGCTATTACAGGGTATCCCTATGGTATTCTGATTGACTGCACATGCTACCAGCCTAAAATTCATACATTCAAGTTAATAACACAACATGGGTTGGCTTAGTGAAGATGTGTGGGAGGGGCTTCTAAAGCTATAGGAATAACTATTAAAAAGCTATTACAAAGACCAGATAGACAAGGCAATCCATCAAAGTTGGTCTAAGGCTAATGATTTACTTCTAGACAGGTGTTTCATATTGTCTGTACAGGACATGTACGTAATGAAACCATCATTTTAGCATATCATGTAATATTATTGGAGGCTATACTCATATGCATGCTCTCTGGCTCTTCCTCTAGTCAGTGTCACTGGCACTTCTCCCTTCTCTGAAACAAGCAAACATATTTCAATTAAGAAAAGGGTGTTTTAGTGACTTAATATTACTTGTTATACAATGACCTGGATGACCAAAACCTTCATGCACAACATGTTAGTAAGATTTTCAGTGCATTATTTCAGCCCAATTAGTGATCTCATAACCAATTGAATCATTGTTTACGTGTAGCAGGTCTGTCACTTAACTGCCAACTGTCAGCTAAATAACCTCATCCGCTGCATTTGTCATTAGCAAAACACATGTATCGCAAATTATGTCATTCAGCGACCTTGTGGTGGTCAAGATCTGTTGTGCGTAACTATTTTAATATATAGAACATTTCTGATCTCCTAATTTAATCCCTTTCCTTCTCACTGGTCCAAATTGCTCCAAAAAAAGGTTCATAGTGACCATTCCTATATTTTATTCCTATGTTTGTCAGCATATAGAGAACCAACATGCAATCTGCTAGAGTAACACTAGATCATCACATGTACTGGTCATCCAATTTACAAATGACCAGTACTTTTTCACAATAGGCCACCATGTTCACTGTAATATGTTTGTTATATGTTTATCTACTACAGGAATACAGGACACTCTAATGTTGATCTCCTTGTGTCTGGCAAAATATCCTGTACAGTGAGATAAATACTGTTCCCACTTAAAACAGACAGAATGGATTTAATTTGTAACAGGGCGTCTGACTTTATTTCAGTGTAAACAGCAAATCCAAGGACATTGAGACCTTCATAATATTAACAGAAGACATTCTGTAAAAATTTTGTCTTGAAAAAAGATTGGTGAGAAAACAATGGATAGACGTGGGCTCAACTTTGCAGGGGATAAAGAGTATGATGTACTACTGAGAGTGTCTGAGACAAGTCTAAATGGAAATCATGTTGGAAGGGGTTAAAAGAGGAGGATTGCTGAAGAGTAATGAGTTTGCTAAACATGTTTATCAGAATTTACCTGGCATAGTAGAAAGTAATTTAGTGATAAATGGGTGTTCATTCAGAGGCCATACTGTCAGCAGAAGTTACTTCAAAATAATCTTATTGCCAATCCTTCCTAATTTCACAAACACCAACAGCCCTCCTTACAGTCAGAATGTGAGACCCGTGTCTACGTTGTCTGGTGCTGTCTGCGGGGATTCTTAATTCAAGGATTTTTGTCTCGCCAAAAATCCTCCGATCAACCTGTCACAGAGATCTGTGGCCAAATTCAAAGAATATTGAGCATAATGCTTTTTTCTTTTATTATTTATAAAAAATGCATCGTCAAACCTCCTTTCCAGCAGCCAAAATCTTTTTGCACTTTTTGCATTGATAGCAAAGAACATTTTATATTTCTGCGTAGAGACTTTATTCATTTTTTATTCATGTTTAATATTTACGAACCTGACAGAATTTCTCCTACTTCTAATGCAACGTTCATTTATATTTATTAACAGAAATGGGGGAAAAACACAGATCTCAGTTAATACACATTAACCCTGGATTAATTTTCTTTTTTTTAAATGGTGGAAATAACGGAGCTAATAAATATCGCTTGGGGTAATAATGTTTTCTGCTTGTTCTTGCAGGGTGTATAACTATTAATAAAGCAGAAATAAAACTACCATATGGTTTCTGATTACTCGCAGAGTACTGTATGTGAGGTTTAATTTTATTAGTAATTCTTAGTAAATACTGTAGACTGTATAGAGTTCCACAGGCAACTTAGTAAAGAAGGAAAATGAATGAATTGTTGGTTTGGGTAATAATCCTTTCAGTAATGTTAGAGGATGTTGGCAGCTGTATTTCACCAACAGACGGATGGCCTGAGAGAGGCATAACAATCCTTTAGTCAAACAAAGCATTAAGACACTCATGGGGCTAAGAGAGGAGCCACGAGAATTGGGAAATTCACAGTTAATCATTAAGCAAAGCCAAACTTGCAAACAGGATAAACATGTGAAATAAGGAACTATGATCTTATATTGAATGTATGTTTGTCTATGATTGGGTTGCTAATTCCATAGAACACTTCCTGCTCATAGAACAGTCAAGGAGTACGCCTTCTCATAAATAGAGATGGGCGAACTTTCGAAAGTTCGGTCCGTTTTCGAACTTTCGAACTATATAGAAAGTTCGAAAGTTGGAAAACGGACTCATTAAAGTCAATGGGAATCAAATTGTTTGAAAAGTTCTAATGAAATACAATTAAAACATTAATGGTATCTTAATGTAAATGGCTGTGGGACCTGGGAAATGGTCTGGGGAACCAAAAATTGGTTTTACTCTCACGCACGCTACTTTCGAGTTCGTTCACGCCTAGGTACCATGTACATTTTACTCGCGGATTCGATGCTCGCGTATAGGCTTTAATGGACACTTTACTCGCGGATTCGATGCTTGCGTATATGTTTTAATGGAGACTTTACTTGCGTATTCGATGTTCGTGTTCGTGCCTAGATACCTTGGACATTTTACTCGTGGATTCGATGCTCGCGTATAGGTTTTAATGGACACTTTACTTGCGGTTTCGATACTCGAACGATCGAACATTCGATATTTAGCAAAAGTCCGAAAATATCAAAAATCCGCATCCGGGATAGCTCGAGAAGTCCGAATTCATTCGAATTTGAATAGTTTGCCTCGAACTCGGGTTCGAGTTTGAGTTCTAGTCCATCTCTACTCATAAAACAGTTATGGTGCACACATTCTCATTGAACAGTCAAGGTGCACACCTTCTCATAGAACAGTAAGGGAGTTCTCCTTCCCATAGAACAATTAAAGTGCACACCTTCTCATAGAACAGTAAGGGAGTTCTCCTTCCCATAGAACAATTAAAGTGCACACATTCTCATAGAACAGTCATTGAATACACATTCTCATAGAACAGCCAAGGTGCATACCTTCTCATAGAACAGTAATGGAGCAAGCCTTCTCAGAACATTCAAGGAGCACACCTTATCAAATAACAGTCAAGGTGCACACCTTATCATAGAAAAGTCAAGGTGCATGCCTTATCCAAGAACAGTCAAAGTGCAAACCTTCTTATAGAACAGTCAAGGTGCACACCTTCTCATAGAACAGTCAAGGTGCAAACCCTCTTATAAAACAGTCAAGGGGCAAAACTTCTCATTCAACAGTTAACAAGAGCCTTTCTCATAGAACAGTGAGGGAGTTCTCCTTCACATAGAACAATTAAAGTGCACGCATACTCACAGTCATGGAGTATGCCTTCTCATAGAACAGTCAAGGTGCACACCTTCTCATAGAACATAAAAGGTGTACACCTTCTCATAGAACATTCAAGGTGCACACCTTCTCATAGAACAGTCAAGGAGCACACCTTCTCATAGAACAGTCAAGGTGCAAACCTTCTCATAGAATAGCCAAGGAGCATACCTTCTCATAGAACAGTCAAGGTGCACACCTTCTCATAGAACATAAAAGGTGTACACCTTCTCATAGAACATTCAAGGTGCCCACCTTCTCATAGAACAGTCAAGGTGCCGACCTTCTCATAGAACAGACAAGGTGCAAACCTTCTCATAGAATAGTCAAGGAGCACACCTTTTCATAGAACAGTCAAGGTGCACACCTTCTCATAGAATAGTCAAGGAGCACACCTTCTCATAGAACATCCAAGGTGCACACCATCTTATAGAACAGTCAAGGTGCAAACCTTCTCATAGAATAGTCAAGGAGCACAACTTTTCATAGAACAGTCAAGGTGCACACCTTCTCATAGAACAGTCAAGGTGCACACCATCTTATAGAACAGTTAAGGTTAAAACCTTCTCATAGAATAGTGAAGGAGTTCTTCTCATAGAACAATTAAAATGCACACATTCTCATATAAGTCATGGGGTACTCCTTTTCATGGAGCAGTCAAGGTACAAACCTTCTTATAGAACAGTCAAGGTGCACTCCTTTTTACTTTAGTGTGTCTAAAGACAGATTAAATCAAATGTCTTTTTTGTAGAAACATTTTGCATAATTTTAACCAACTGTTCAGCATCTGCAAATTTATTAGAGATTTCACAAAAAAATGTAATAAAGAAAGTTGAAACTCCAGACCCACTCCCATAATCCTTTAATCTAATTTAGTTCTCTATGGTTTTCCAGAGGTAAACATTGCACTTGTTTTAAGAATATTAGTTTTATATTTAACACTATTAAAGATGATGTAAAGAATTGTTGCATTTGTGTTGTAAAATAAAGATAGAAATCCACTAGGATTGTGACTGAAGATTGCTTGCTCCTGATCTTTGTAATGCTTTGGTTTCTGCAGTAAGTTTGGTCTCAAAATACATCCTTGTGTTTAAGTGCAATTGGCTCCATACAGTAGCTTCATGGACAGTTCAAACAAGATTAACCTGGATCTTGGAAACTAAAGTGGATTGACTTAAGAGAGGATGACTGAGGGGATGAGTAGGATATTACAACAATATGTCATCTAATCTAGTTTGTCTTAGATGCCGTGCAAGGGCTGTATAAAGTTCATGCCTTGATTTTATTTTCTGCAGCAGGCTTTGAACTAGAAAATGGTATGGCAAAGGCTGTCTCAAAATTCGAATAATGGGTGATGGGTAAATAGCTTGGTCAAAAAGAGCCTTAATTAGCTCTAATGTGAAATGGGTGTCTGTAGATGGATACCTTAAATGCCTTGACATTTAAGAGTCTAGTCAACATGCTATAAAGTTATTTTCTTCTTAAGTACATAGTGCAACTGTCTGAGACTGGATGCCAATTTGTCAGCGGAAATGCAAAGTAGTGTAAAGTGCCAAATATAGTCTGAGTAATAAGTACGTATAGAATGTCATGGGGAAAAAGTCCAACTAAACACATCTGTAACATAACAGAATTTAGCCAGACGCCAGAAGTCCAACTTGCATATTGTACAGTCATCTTATAGAGTTTCATATATAGAAATAACATTAGACAGTAGAGATGGACCCGAAACTGAACCCAGTTCCGAGGCAGATTGCTCGTACATTTACTGCCTTCTGACCATACAATACGGTGTAGCAGTAGACTACCTCAACAGTATAGGATAGGTGATCATACAATTAAAATTGCGGTCATAATTTTATGTCCGATATCGTAATTGTTTAATTGGGGTCATAAAAAATATTGTCTGTTAAAAGTTCACCAAATTTTTTGTTTGGATCTACCACAATTGGATTTTATAGCAAACATGGGTGTAACTACTGGGGAAATGACCACAGGGGAGCCCCTGAGCCAAGAGGACCCCATCTTCTTATCTTTATCTATGACAGATATAGCCTAATCCAAGAAATGCACTGTGGATAAAGCACGCATAGGTGCCCCATCATAGTTTTGCATGGGGGCCCAGTGATTCCTAGTTATGGCGCTGACAGCAAAGTTGAAGAACAAAAAATAGTCTCAGGAACCCAAATATTTTTGTAGGTGGAGCATATCATCCATCAATAGTTTCGTTCAACTACAGGAATATTAAAGTCAATGGGGAAAAATAGTTAGAAAAGTTCCGATTAATACTGTAAAAGTAAAATGGTAGTTTACTGTACATGACTCTGGTACCTGGGAAATGTTCTGGGGAACATATAAATATCACTAAAACTAATTTAAATACTAAGGGGATCATTTACCCAGAGTTGCTACAGATCTATGTAAATGCTCCTTCAATGATTTAATATCGTGTTTGCGAATGTGAGTAAATCCCAGTAAGTGATTTACCTACTGCGGGGTTTTAATGCTAGCTATTTGCTGGCATTAAAATCCGGTGCTAAAACTAGCGCAAACGCGATATTAAATCACGAGCGTCGGATGCGCAGGTGATTTTTGCATAACCTGTGCATCCGACGCTAATATGGAGCTAAAGTCGTGCTAACCAGTAGCGAACCATATATTTGCCCAGCGACTGTGGGTAAATGAGGCCCTAACTTTCCTTAATGTCAGGCAATTGTGGGGCTTCCATATTGAATTTTCGAGGGTTACCTAATGTCACATTTGAGGGTTATGGAATTCTAAATCCGGAATAGCTTGAATAGTTCAGGTTCGTTCTAACTTCTGGTTCAGATTCGAATTCTAGTCCATCTCTAGTGAACATAGTACATTTCCTGAGTGGAGTTCATTTAATGAGTAGAAAGGTGTTTATGCCAAGGTCTCTAAAAAATGCTGTAATGTGCGATAGTGATCCTTTATACCAACCTAAAACAACACTGTCAGGTTTGTTTCAACCGCTGTTTTAATTTTTGACCACAGTGAAATTTAGTGCCTCTGTCAAAAAGCCAATACTGTCTGGTATTTCAACACTGCCCATAGAATCTTCACCACCATCGAAAAGCAACACTGCCAAAGCATTAGCAATAGTAGAGGTATTGCATTCGACTAGTATAAAGGATGGCTATTGGTCATTACAGGTAGCTATCGTCTATAAATACGGACCTTTATATTAGCAATAACCTGTGTAATCTACAAACCATATTTACACTTTTACCTATATTTACAATCCAAAACTTCTAGTAGTAAACTCAATTTGTGGAACTATTGATTCTACAGAAATGTAATAATCTGGTAGAGTTGATTAAAATGTAAAAAAAAGGCTAAACAAATGAAATACCTTCTTTACTTTGTCTTTGCGCCATGTGTATGGAAATAGTGTCAATGCATTATTTCCTGAAAGCTCCAAGTGAAAAAAGTAGATGGTGGAGAAGATTACGGAACATCATCCACACTGGACCTGCCACTAGGAAGAGAACTGAATTTAACTACATGATTAAGAAGAAGCTACTTTGTTTGAAGTGGCAGGGGACTGTCTTTTGGTTAGAAGACCAAGTTATTGTCAGGTGGTGATTGGCGTTGAAGGCCAAGCTGAATTTAGATCAGACTCCGCGAGCTGTTTCAGCATATTCTCATTAAACAACTAAAGCAATTGCACTGCAAGCACAAAGCGAGCAGCCTTTTGTGAGCCATATTTCAGATCTCTGCTTAACAAACAGCTTTTCATTTGCATGGACTGGATTATTCCTTTACCAATTCAGCCCTATATTAATGAACCGCAAAACAGTAGCTCCGAACTCTTTTGTCTTCTTTTGCTAACATATCAAATTCAACTTCATTAGGTTGGCTGAAGAATGTAAATGAACAGCCCTGAGCACACACCATGGAAGATAATGAATTTCTAATAGGGCCTTGTGATCCTTCCTTCTACAGTTTTGTTTCACAGAAAAATCTAAAATAATAAATAGATCAAACTAAAGTAAGGTACCTGTTTGAATTGATCTCCTGTATTATAATTGGATACACAGGCTGAGCATAGGATATCTGAAAAGATTGCTTAGGATAAGTAAGATCATATTATAGCATGTCTACTCCCTAGTACAATTGATACCTAGGTACTGCCCCCTTTCCCAAAACCCTAAGACCCCAATACATCCCATATTTCTCAATGCCCATGAAGATAGATATTGCTCCCATTCTCCGTTAGAGATTCGCGGCCTTGGACTGATGGCTGCTACATGGGTAGTGTGTTTCTATAGAGGTTGATAATTATCCTAGCCCTTCTATTGCTGTGATCCATCTTTCCATTTACACTGCAAGGGAGAGAGCGCTCCCCAGCTGAACTGGCACATGGAAGTTAGCAATGTGATTGCTGATAAGAGGACTGGAGCCACCAATATCTTCCTTATTGACTGATGTTTCTATAGAGGCCTCTTGTATAAAGAGCTTATTGCAGTTTTGGGGTTTGAGTGGGTGCTTTTCCTAGACATGCCCTTTATACAAATGTATCACGAATAAAGTTGTTAAGAACTGTATTTTGTATTTTTTTTCTTTAGGTAATGGCATTTTTGAATGATTTGTTGTGTTGTGCCAGAATAAAGAATAAAACAAAACTACATATTACATGCTTCCTCAAAAATGAATCTTGCTTGTAACAGCACCTAGAGAAATACTGTAAGCCACGTGTAAAATCACTGCTTGCATTATGCAGCATGTAGCAATGCCCTTTGGCATAGCTGATATCTCCTATCTTGAGCCTCCTAAATTAAACTCTCTCTTGGAAAGCAGTTTACAATTGGTTTCCAATTATTTTTTGGGTGGATAGAAAATCTCACTCTGTGGAAACTCTGTTTGCTTGTCAATGTGAGTGATTGCAAGAGAAAGTTCTACAATACCCCTTGTAGACCCCTTGTCCTGATTGTGTAAGGTTCTAATAGATACAACTTTTAAACATCAATTCATATTTTTTTTACTGGAAGTGGAGTTTGCATTGGTGGTGAACTGTATGGATGCACAGATATTGGACAATAGAAAAAAGTAAACACTCTATATCAACCAGCTATATCAACCAAACCCATTGGACACAAAAATTAAGTTTATCAATCAAACACTTGTAATAACTTGGAAATACTACAGCATCTAATAAACAGTCTGGGGATTTAATTCAATGCTAATATTAAAAGATTCCCGAACGAAGCAAGAACTTTCCACAGTATGGTATGTTGTATAATTGCTTAGGGCATTACATTCTTTGGTTTTCATAACTCACCTTTTAACTTTGACTGTGGATAACTAGGCCCAGAGACTAACCATCTGCTCTATGGATATCATATTGTATTTAATTTTTATATTACATTATAAAAAACTGATTTTTCTCCTTTTTGGAGAAACAAAATTCATCACTAGCAAAATCTAACCATCATCTTTTATTTTTAAATGGTACTCAAATATATTTCCATTCATACTGGGACAGCTGGGATCATGTTTAGACTGCAGAGACCTCACTAGAACATTGATCATTATGTTGTTGGAGTTCAAGAACACTGTAAACATCAGCATTGGAATAATACATGATTATTCTCAAGCAAGTGTGCATGGTCTAATTTGCTTTTCGAGGTTGAGAATCAGTATGAAGAATGTAGCACTCTAGTTATCCGAATGAACAAAATGCCATCATACATATTGATAAACATTGAAAAGTTCAGCACAATGCACTGATTCTTGTTAACATTTGCTAAATATAAGTTATATAGAAAATCTTGCATACAATGGAAATATAATTTTTTTTCCAAAGTATCCATCTCTTTAATCTACTTAGCATTTGGTTTTTCTCCAATAGATTATCATAATCTTGCTTTTTTAATGCCAAATCGCATTTTGGATAAGGAGAAGAAGCTTCTGAAAAATTCCTCTGTCTGCTTAGATCATTAGAGCTCAGTAATGGATTTTACTGTGGACAACCAAGTTCATGAATGTGCATTGTTGGAGAACATTAAATTAAGAACCCATGGAGATTAATTAAGGTTTGTACACACGTACGATTTTTCGTACATGTTTACGAACCTATAGGGTGGACCAGTCTCTGGAAAGTCTTCCTTTATCTTCACTGATTAAGTTAATGAAAGGGCACTCTATGAATTAAACTAGCTATACACGGGCAACAATTGTAAATATGGTTGGAAGAACAGCTTGATGTTCCCTCCCTAGAGCCCTCGACATTTCTGCAGATTTTAGCTTGAAACCTGCAGAGAGATGGGGTCAGCAGAAAATGTTCTGCCTGGGCCAATGAAAATGTCGACATTGCTCAAACAATTGAGCCTTTGTAGAGAGATCTTTACATTAGGATTATACAGTATAATCTCTATTCTGGACAGAGATATCGCTAAATTATCAACATGGTAAAAAGAAACAAATTAGGCCACAGAGTTGAGTTGAAACAATTAATGAGTGAATGAACTATGTTTTTGAACACTGAAGGTGGTGGGAGAATGCAATGAAGGCCAATGTCCAAATTGAAATCACACTGTTTTAATCAGTGACTAAGAAGGAATTGTAATAATATCAGGGCATCTACAAAAAGATATTTCTGATTTTAACAGACTGTATCTCAGGAAACAAATGCAATCTAAAGGCATGCAATACATTGTTTTATTCCGCTTTATAAGGCCAATTTGCATGGAAAAGGGTGATTTCAGTCATTACTCCTCCTTTAAGATGAATCCCAATAACATGCCCACAGATTGGTGGCCACCTCTCTAGATTGGTCCTGTTCCGAAAACCAACAAGGCACATCCCCATCAATGTTTAAACCATGGAGGAATTAGTAGATATTATAGTTTTCATATATAAAATTTGTTCCAAATGGATTCATTGAAGCACATTACTAGTTACTAGTATAGTTACTGTATTTGTTTCAGAGCTACCAGTTTTAAAAAAAGGAGAATCCAACAGATTTTTTGAGTTTTCATTATTCTGAACTTTTCATTGAATATCGAATATTTGAAAATGATATTGAATACTTAAAATGTATGGTAGAAAATTTTTAAAAAATCTGATTTAGTTGGGTTTTAAACAGATTTAAAGGTTTTGCAGAACCAGTGCTGGAAAGAAAATTCACCTGCTTTGTTCATTTATATTTTTCTTATAAATCATATAGATACTTTAATTTGGCCAGGAAGGTTTCTTAAATATTGCCAAATTACAAATATGAATTATTGAAGCTGACCAGAGAGGGAAAAAAACATTACATTAAGAAAAAAATTCTAGAAATATATTAAAGGGTATCACTACCCATAAAATAGACTGAGTATTTTTTCAGTTTAATTGAGGAATGGAAGGTAAAAGAGCTATTTCTTACCTCCTATTCTTCAATTAAGTGATCAGAAGCAGGAAGGGAAGTTTGAGTACTTTGATTGTGCTCCCCATCTGCTCCAACAGGCCCAATGGACCTTTTCAATGAACCAAAATCATCAGAGAAAGAATACGTTAAAATGTTTCCATTTTTGGGGAAAACAATTATTGACTCTTCTTCATTGAGGTTAAAAGACAAAATTACATTGAAAGAACAATTGATGTCCTGTGTTCATTACTCCTTAGAAAATCCCCAGACTACCCCACCTTACACATTCCCTTTTGTATTTTTACCAATAGATCTATTTACTGCCACAACATTTCTGTTTATCATAATTTATTCTAAGATGTTTAACAGCTTTGGAGAAATGATTCACAGTTTGATATTCACTGGGAAGTGAAATGAAGTTGAAAGTGTTGCACTATGTGTGAAATGTTAAAGACGAGAGAAAAAAAGCTGACTATGTTTTAAGTATAAATAGAACCTTAAACCCAAGGTGCCAATCATGTTTGAGAAACAATCTGGGTTCCATATTGTATCATGTTTATTAGAGGTTAAAGGGCATGTCCACCTTCAAAAATCTAATTTTGGATACTTATAGAACACTCCATCAAAACCTAAAAAAAAGAATACCCACAATACTGCTTGTATAAAGGTTATGCTGGCTGGTCCCTGGTTATGATAAACTTTTTTTTTTTTTTAGTTTTATTGTAATTCTAGCTAAGGTTATTTTTTGAGTTAAGTTGTCCTTTAAATCTTAAACAAGCCAGTCAAACTCTTGGATTCCAGCTTTTTGTGTTTGTCCATCTGTGCCTTAAGGTCAATGGATACAGGAATGTTGTCTGTATTCGATTATTAGCATAGGGAGTACATATTGGACTAAGTAGGAAATCAATTGTTGCAGATTAATCAGAATCATCATCATCTTACCTCAAGATGAGCAATAATTATAACATCCATGAGATATACGTTCGATAATATATTGTACATCTTTCGCTTACTCTTCTCTGTCAATGCTCTCATGCTCTTTTTTTATTCCTTGCTTTTTATTTAAAACCAGATAAATATACTTGTCAGGAAATGTTTATAATGTCCGCTTGGCACGTTAAACACATAAAGATCAGGGATAAGAAATATTATGTATTTATTTATAAATACATACAGTCAGAATATATATGGGTAGGGTAAACATCTTGGGATTCTAAGAAGTCGGTGTAACTGCCAAGTCCAGGTAACGTCTACAGTCTTGGCTCCATCATATTACATTAAGGCCAAGAAGCCTATAATGTAATGAGTCTGTTTGGCAGATGTTTTTCAAAACAGTAAATAAACATAAAAGCCTGATGTCCATTAGAGAACCTCTAATCCATTAGGTAAACACAAAATTAAACTATTTTAAAAAAATTTGCTATGTAAACAAAGAGTGAATTAGTATGTAGTGTGCTAACATAGAGCAAAGGCACAGCGCCACCTATTGACTAGACATGGAGCTGCACTGTTACAATGTTACAATTTATACATACATGTTAATTTACATGTTTATTCAGAGGCTAATAGTTCTTTTACTTCTATGAAAATGTTTAGTTTAGAATTGTATAATTATTTTTTTATTATTTTCTTTAATTCGTCATGAAAACATTCCAGGTCAAACCTTTTTACAAACTGTCAAAATAAATCCCCGTGATTTGAATAACAATTTGCAAATCTGAAAAAATATAGAAATCGGTTTAAAAACGTGCTAGCTGCCGTGCATAACTTATAAGAATCCTGGGTAAGTAAGAGATAAAATTCACAGTAACCATTGTTGGACAAAATGTTCTCCTGTTGGAAAAGAAATAAAGACTTAATTCGCATAATTGTCACACAATGGAGAACTTACTGTGTTGGAGATAATATTCTTTGGAGAAAAATGGTGATGTTTATTAAGTTATAAAGCAATTATTTTTACTCATAATTTTCCAAGCTTCCCTCCTTGCTTTGTGACTGGGGCACTGACAATTTACTGATAGTTAAGAAAGCAGGCAAAATAGCGTAAGTTGTTGAACCCTTAGTAAATAAAGACCCTTTATTTTCGAATGAGTTGTAAATACCAAAGTTGTAAATACCAAATAGTCTAGCACTATTTCAAGGTCTAAGGTGTGTATGAGGCTTTAAGCCTCGTACACACGTTGGATAATTGTTGTGCGATGCAACCGACGAACAAGTAATCGCACGATATTCGTATGAAAATATAGCATCAACGATCGTCAAAGAACAACGACCATCGACTATTGTCGGCTTTTTCCGACCATCAGCCTGGCGGATTTGTTCTGCCGATTATTTTATATTTGTACATGGTCGGCAGATTATCGTTAACGTTGTACGAAAAAATATATAAAGGGCGGATGTGCTGCTTTCGTAATTGTGCGAAGATACGAACATTACGTTACGTATGAACGTCTATATCTAACGACTATCGTAGTGACTGTTGCTGTGTGTACAGATGTCATTTCAGTTATGAGGATTAACGATAATATTGTTAAACGTTTCATCGGCTGCATCGTACGAAAATTATTATATTTATTATTATTATAGAAAAGTATCTTCTAGACATCTTCTAGACCAACCCACATGCAGAAAGCAGCAAGAGTTAACATTAAACTCCTTGGTAATTAGGAATAGGGAACAACATTAGTTTTCAACCTTTTTTGGTAAAAGTGTCAGGTTTCCTCGTTGAAATTCACTGGTCCAAACTTTAAACATAATGTTGGCAAAGAATTGCCGACGTCAGCCATCGAAACAAGGTGTCAAAACTTGTGGAATGTCAGGTTCACCAATTGAAATTCAATGTCAAAGCAATGCATTGTTCCGGAAAACTGTACACATGGCAAAATATGTTCGAGAGAATTCAGGGGATTTTATTTAAATGTAATAAAAACAAAAAAAAATGATTAAAATTAACCTTATTTTAGTTTTTTTATTTGCATTACTTATTGCACAAATACACCACCCAGATTTTCAAATAACAATTAAAAAAACTTGTCAGAGGAAACTTAACTTAAAGGGTCACTATACTCACTCAAACAAATTTACATTATCTGAAAGTAGGATTTGAGAGTAACATGGTGGTACTAATTAAATTATTAATGTTTAGTGAGTGGTCCTAATCCCCCCCACTTTCCCTTATTCACTGCCTTTTTGTAGTGTCTGCGACACTTGTAAGTTCTGCACAGCAGTTCTGCATAGACACTGCTCTGCTAACACATCTCCCCTTCCCTCCCCCTGCCTTCCCCTGCCGGTTCTATCAATTGTTAAAGAAAGTGTGCTGGCAGACAGACAAATATCCTAGAAGAGGTCAGGGATGGGACACATATATAATTTCTGCATCTTGAGTAACAGGTCTTTCCCTGTAAATGCTGTGATTTCAAATGACGATTTCTCGGAATCTACAGCTCAGATTTAAATTCTGAAAAAAGTAGTGAAGTAGTGATATCTAAAATAGAAATAATATATACAAAAATTTTTAGAGTAAAGATACCCTTTAAAATATATATATTTTTTGGTTATAAAAAGGCAGCAATCCAGCACCCAGAGTAACTGTCTTAAACTTAAAAGTTTAACTGTCTTAAACCCAAGTAAATCTTTTTTCAATATACTTACCTTTGTTTTTGATCTTACTGTCTTCTCCACCAAATTGGTTGTTGGTCCAATTTATAGATAAGACATGCTCAGTAAAGCCTTCTGGGTAAAGACTAATGTAGGAAGAGGGACAGACACTTTTGCCCCCATGGTTCACCAGTAGCAGCAGACTGATGATAAGTAACTCAAAAAATATGATTTTTTTTATAAGTTTAAGGCAACAATCCTTAGTGCTTCATTACTGCCTTACCAAATATACCTCAATCCTGCCTTCTAAATAGGGACAATTTCTGAAAATAATGGGGAAATGATACCCACCCAGAGACGTCCTTAGTTTTGTATTGTTTTATCTTGGTCGAAAACTATCTGTTGCTTGTTACTAGGTGTAGGTATGAATCAGTTAAGCTAGCTCTATCTGATTGGTCCATGGGATTCTTTCAATTAATTTAATTATTTTACATTGGATCAATGTGATAAACATTGACTATTGAGGCATTTCAAATGATTCCTGTTTGATCTTGTTAACACAAATGTGTGCTTCCTATAGTTAATGTAAATCAATCAATATAGTCTGATTTGTGTATGTACCCATTGTGTTTGACACTTAAGCACTAACTGGTGATGTTCTTTTGAAGCCTAGAATCTCTATCATCCAGCATGTGCTCTTAAACACAGAAACGAGAAGAACCTTTAAACATGACATATAGAACTGAGGCACCAGCCTTTGTACTTAGAAAATTAAATGGAATGTTTGCCAAAGAGTTGCTTTGATTTGATTGAGCCATTGATTAGCTAAAATGTTTTTTCTTTGCTGTACCAGGCATCTGGCTGTCTTTTGTATGCTCGTCAGGGCTAAGAAAATAAATGTACGTGTCATTTTAGAAGTCTGACATAAACATAGAAGCTGTGGTAATGTGGGGAATCAGCATTTGTAATCTACTGGACTGGCAGATTAAGAGAATAAAAAAATGTAAATGAAAAATTGTAACCACAAATGGAAGCCTTTGCTTACTTAAAAGAAATAATGTAACATATTCAGAACTTACATAAGGTTTGATGCTCATTAGATGACTCCTCACATGGTGATGTTGTCAAAATAAAACATGAATTGGCTACCAATGGGTAGAGAAGTACAAAACTGGCATGTGCCTGAATCCTGCAGAACTGAAAATCCACGTCAAACCCAAATAAAGCAGAATTTTTAGTATTGCATTGTGTGCCTGTTAATTACTTGGGCATTATCAGTGTCTCTATTTTCTGCCAACACCAGGCATCGCCTAAACAGTAGTTTAGAAAATGTCAACCATTCAACTGAGCAGAAGAAAGTTAAGAAGAAACAAAAAAAAAAAAGAAGAAAACGAGAAGCCCCCTGCATCATAGTATCTGTACAAGTGCACATATTATACATGTAATAGTTACATATTAAAGGACAACTATACTCACCTTTTCCCTGTTCCCTTTGCTGCATAGTACCCAGGGTACTATGTCTTCATCCCCCCCGGTCCTTTATCTCAGAACTGTTATACTTACTCAAAGTTTCCCTTGGTGCTCTGTTCCATTCCTTCCCTCTGCCACTGTCAGTGACTGTCCACGATGTAGCCAATGGGAACATGTGCGTTTTTGCAGAGTATTTCTTCTCATTGGTTACATTGCGGACTGGAACTTACTTCCCATTGGTTACATTGCGGACTGGAACTTACTTCCCATTGGTTACATTGTGGACTGGAACACAGAGGGAAACATAATTTAAATATGTTCAGCTGGTAAAGTACCCAGGGGTAGAAAAAGAGGAGTGAGGATGAGGTGAGTATAATTGTCCTTTAAAGGCCATGTTAACTGGTGACTTGTTAGTTATCCACCCTCAATCCCAACTGCTATTTTACCAGTTTATTACATGTATTTGTAATCTTTATTTTTTTCTGTTATGAAAAAGGTATCTGCCTCCTCCCTTGGTTCACAGAGCATTTTATAAACTTGAACAAGTGCAAAGGAGACAGCAAGGAATCATAAGTCAATCATTAGTTGTGATTTCACCATTAACAACCTTGATTGACTGCATGGGGGGAGGAGCTTACTCTGCCAAAATGGGAACAATAATTATACTTAAAATCTAGTTAGTAATGCATCAAATAATGTGCTGAATATATCAGTTGACCAGTATTTTGTTTTAAGGTTGAAACTGCCCTTTAATGTTAAAAAGATTTTCATTTGTCTCAAAGTTGCCCCAGTTTAAAGAGATGTAAACATTTTCTAAAGGATTTTTTGATTTTCAAATGAGTTTGAAAATTTTGAAAAATCCGTCAGATCAGTTTGGAAACCGCCAGATCCGCATCAGGATTCATCATGAATTGTAACGATTCTAAATAAACAAACAACAAACTTTAATTACAACAAAGGGGTATTGAAATTTGAGTTTTATTTTATTCACTGTTATAGTAAGTTCATTGTCTCAGTTTTTCCTTTTAACGTTGTACCCCGATTCAAGGTTACTGTAGTTTAAACCTAAATAGGGTGTTAGGGTTTCTTGAAAATCATAAGGTTCCTTCCCCCACCCTGTTTTTGTACATCAATGTATTACAAATGCCATTTATATTACATGTAAATCCATGGGGATCGAATATTGTGCGCCCTGCTTTCTATAAACCTCTTAAATATTTACTTTTCAGCCAAAGCACTGCAAGAAAAATGTAACAAAAAGATTGATAGCTGTTTCCAAATGTTGTCAGTTTTCTACAGTATTGGCCTATTTGTCTTGTTTCAAGGATTTGAACTAATCAGATCATATAAAAGCTGTGGACTGTATGTCCTGATGGGATTCTTCGCATCAAACCTCGATCTCTGGCAAGTGGCAGAGCTTTTTCCATTTGTTTAATTTTGTTAGCAAGGCATGTCAGTTTAAGTGTCTGTGATGGATTTTTGAATAAGTTCCCTACTGTGTAGTTGGAGAAAGGACAGGAACAGTAAACTGTCAAGGCTGCTTGCGGTACCAGTATCTTTTGTTGAACCATAGTTTAGGATAACTTAAGGGACCATACTTTAGGATAACTTAAGGGACCATACTTTAGGATAACTTAATAATAACAAGAATAAACCCTTCAGGTTGTTCCTTTTATTCCATACATAACCTCCACTCAATGGAGACATATTTCCACCATTTAGTTAACAAGATCCCTATCAACAGGGATGGAAATATTGTCACCGGGTCCTCAATACAGAAAATTATGCAACTTCCATTCTCTCCGTAGATAATTTTTGATATGATTCTTATCATCTTATTTTATTGGAACCTCTTATTCAGTGACCAAGAGTAATATTTTAAAGTTATGCGTGGAAAGATGCAAGCAAATGTTTAGATTCTTCCTCTAAGGAGTAAAAATAATCAGTCTTTAGATGTACCCTATAGCTTGGGCAACAGAATTGGTACACATTTATTGTGTGACCCAAACACCATCTAAGGACCTAACCTTAGACCCTTGAATGGTTAACATAACGTTTGGACTATATTTTGAGGCAGTACTACCTGGACACAAAATTTGTAATGGTCAAAACTGCCGTTTAATTTTCCAAAAGAAAATTCACAGTTTCAATGCATGATGTCTGTGTTTTCCTTGGATCGGATTAGCTGGTAAAATTTTTTCCAACTGGTCCGATTGGGAGAAATTATTGGACGATCATCGGTCGATCATCAACACACGATCTGACCATATCGGATATCATATGGGGATCGAAGTGTCTATGGCCACCAATAGACCTCATCACATCCAAAATGCATTCTCTGTTTCAGCATATCCTAAACTCTTGCCAAACCCCTATTTTCTTTTGGTACCTTCCTATCTCTTCAAAGGAAAACAGACATCATTTTTGTATTTCAGGTGATTATTATTTGTTTGGAAATTTCTACAGATCATCATGGTTTTTGTATTTTTTTATGAACTGAAATTCACTGTTTTATTAATCTTATCTGCTGTCTTTTTGTCTGTTAACTTCAAAAGGTAAAAAAAAAAAAAATATGATAGGTTTTGTAAAAAGAAGAGAATTTTGCCGCACTAATTTACTGCGCCTTTGTCATTCACTTTCAAATAGTTCTTTTCTTTTCTTTTTTTCAACTTGTCAGGTCTTTCTAATGAAAGTCAGAAGTCAATAGCAATTCACAATACAAGAAAACAATCAAGAATCTTTTCATTTTCTTGAGCAAGTAAATATTTCAGATTTTTAAAGAAACATATACAAGTCAAGAGCTATAAACATTTTCCTGTCTAAACCATTTTCTATAAAACCTAAAAAGCTATAAAAGGTGGGTAGTAGTCGCTTTTGGCCTACACATTTCTTGACACAATTTTATTGTTACGAGATGCTCAGTGTTACAAAATAAACTCCTTAATTATACTTTTAAACATTTCTCAATTTATGCCAGTCATATGTTCTCCTTAATTGAGTTTGCTTTTATTGCTTTTCTTATAATGTCAGCTACCCATGTTCCCGATTCAGACATCAATAAAGGAGCCTCATTAAATAAAATGTACTTGTATATGTCAGTGGCTCATTCAATTCCCTAAATCAATAAATTGTACCATTTCCTTCACCAAGACTCTTGCGATCATAGTGAAATAATAATCAAGTTTTAAATATATCATTTTCAAAATCAACAACCCCCAGTCTTAATAGACTCAATGATATTAGAATAAATGTCATTGTTTTTTGTGTATTAATGAAAATGTTGGAATCAACTGGGTTTCATTCCAGTTCACAAAATCTTTTTAAATTTTGTTCTGGTTTAAATTCTCAGCCAAAACTTCAAATTTCTCATTTCAACCATAAATACAAAGATTACATGCAGAATTGTCAGTTTTGTCACTGAAATGTGTAGTTGTTTCTCAAAAACAGCTGACTTTCTTACTCAATGACCTAAATTTTAGGGGTCAAGTCTGGTTCCATGGTGAACCCATTCCCAAAGGAACTCACAGCTTTCAGATTTGCTGAGCTTTTTTCGAAATATTATTAATAATAATAATGATTGAACTTTCGTAATCGAATATTCAAAAATTATCGATTTAGAGAAATTCCATTTTGAAAATGATCATATATGGCACTCAATTCCCAACATTGTGAGCCCTCGAATCAGAATATTTGAAAATTATTGAAACCTAGCTTGTGTGTGAAGAAAGTTAGTATTTTAGCATTTTTGGTTATATGTACACTAGAGATGTTCGAAACTGTTGAGCTTTGTTCCATTTTCGAATTTTCAAAATTTTAGGAAAGTTCGAAATTTTGAGATTTTATTTTCGAAAATCGTCTACTTGTGATTTTCGATAATCATCTATTTTTGAAAATTGTCTACTTTCGATTTTCGAAAATCAAAAATCATCTACTTTCTATAAATATCGAAAATTCGAAAAATCCGGGTTCCGTGAATTTCGGGAGTTCTGAAAGTTTCGTCGGGAATTCGAAACCTTCAGATTCGATTTGAAACTGGGTACTATTCGAACCCACATTACATCTCTAATGTACATGTTCTCCAGACCAATTACCAGTTGCCTTAGCCATTTACACTAATTTACTATTGCTATTTATACCTTAAAGGACAATTATACCTTACCCAGGGTGAGGACCTGAACCGCTAGGTCCTCACCCCTGGGTTCGCGTAACTTAACTGACGGGGAGGAGGGGGCAGAGCCTACCAGAGCAGCGTTGCACTAAGACTCTGCTTTAAGTTACGCAAACCCAGGGGTGAGGACCTAGCGGTTCAGGTCCTCTCCCTGGGTAAAAGGTAATGAACAAAGAAGAGGAGCAGAGGGAACGTGAGTATAATTGTCCTTTAAATTTAATCAGAACTTTCAGATTTTTTTTAAATCTCCCATTGACTTAAACGGAACATTTTCCAACATATTGACTAACTTTGGTTGCAGTACAGTACAAATTGCAAAAAGTCATGGTCAAAGGGTCCAGACTTCAATGTAATGCGTAATATATAAAATGGGGCATTGTACTAGAGTCCACAAATGTGATACATATAAACAATAAAATTCTAGTACAGAATGCCCCATTTTATATATATTATGAATTAACTGAGCAGCAAATAGTGCAATGCAAAAAAACAAAAGTCATTTTATGATTGGTTTCTCTCTACTAGAGTTGTACCAATCCACAAGGGTTCTGTTCTATTTGTGATTTCGCAGAACCAAGAAAAATCAAAACCTGAATTCCATGTTAAATCTGAGAAAATTCTAACTAAAGATTCTTGGTTCCATGGTAAAGATTTGCACAATTTTGCATTGAAATTTTTACATTTTGGAAAATTTGGGCAAAAAAAGTTAGTTTTTGAACTCAAAGAAGAAATGTCCTTAGCACATCCAAGGGGGCAGATTCTTCCAACCCTTACCACTAATGATATCCAATTTAGTCAGTAGAATTTTGAAGGATCGCACACCTTGACATTTACACCTCTACTCACTAGTAAAACTAGCTAACTTATGGGCTCATACAGAATGGGTCATTTATATTGGGACATTCCTGGTCCATCGATTAGATTGATTAGAAGTTCTAGTAATTGACATTCTCCTTTTACTTTCTGTTCAATGATTACCAAGTATTTTAACATGGAGTCAACTTTAAAAATCAGTCGAAGGCCTTCAAAGGAGGTATAGCAAACAAAAAAAATCTAAAATGGCATATTTAGTAATAATTAAAAAGTTATTTGGGGTTTTTTTTTGTCAGTTGTTTAGTGTGAATGTTGCTGAATAAGAGATTAGTACAACAAAAGACTCGTGCCAACAAGTGAACAAGGCATAGGTTGGGGGTTTTAGTTAAATCTCTCTTTTTGTGCTCAAGTTAAGGCCAATTTTCTTTTTGTTTTTCCCTAATGGTATTGCCGCTGTTACTAAGAGGAATTAAAAAGAAGCTATTTATGATTAATCTGTTGTTCTCTATTGAACATCTGCTGCTGTTTAGTATAATCTATAAAATGGGAGCCAAAGGGAACATTTACCCTCGAGACTTACACAGTATCTAGATGCAAACAGAAGAATCTTGCAGTAGAATAAAGCAGGTAATGGATTTAAGCAAAAACATTTTGTTCAGCATCACAAAAAAAACTGAAATAAATCCATCAATGTCCAAAATGTCAAAGGATAGAATTTCATAAGAAAAACAAAGTAAAGATTCTTTCTCTGTAGGATCTGACAAAACCTTTCTGTCTTACTCAGTTGGTTTCAAACTATCATGAACTTTGATCAAAAAGGACAAATTGTGACATTAAAGGGCATGTCCACCCCCAAAACTATAATCCCCCCCACTAATGGCCCCACCATGTAGTGTAATAAAATCCTTACCTCACATCCCAGCTCCATATGGTTCTCCTGTAGTCCCCACCAAATTCTCAAAAACTGCCCACCAGGAGGATAGCAGAGTCCACATAGGACTCTGCCTCCTATTTCGCCTACGGGAGAAGTTTGGCATGCATACTGCAGCCCCTCCCTCTCCCTCCCTCTCCCTCCCGTTTTGCAATCCCTCCCCCTACCATAAAACCCCCTGAAGAAAGACCCCCGAACTCTACTTACCTTCCCTCTCTCCCCCGGCATTCTGAGAAGCTGTCAGCCGCGTCCGTGATTGGCTGCCTCTCAGCCAATCACGGACGCGGCTGCCGGTCTCGCCCCCTGCTTGCAGTGTCTTGCAAGCAG
Source organism: Hymenochirus boettgeri (assembly GCA_019447015.1). Classification (NCBI taxonomy): domain Eukaryota; kingdom Metazoa; phylum Chordata; class Amphibia; order Anura; family Pipidae; genus Hymenochirus; species Hymenochirus boettgeri. The sequence goes on from CM033470.1 coordinate 6,184,096, forward strand.
AAGGCCAGGCCAGGCGTCGGAGGAGAGAGGGAAGGTAAGTAAAGATCTGGTCCCTTTCTTAAATTAATTTTATAGTGGTTGGGGCTGGGGGAAGGTATTCTATTATAGGCTAAAAGTTTATTATAAGGGTGGACATGCCCTTTAAGTGACATCATAATGTGTTAGCTTCTTGGCTGCTTGAATTCTCTGAGAGAGATCATTTCTTTCATTGCAGGTTTTGGAAGCCAAATTATGTACTGGGAAGAAATTTGGACCACAAAATTGACCAAAATTTACCAACATGTCCAATTATTTTTTCTTCTTATTCTTTGTGACCTTTTGTCAAAGTCTGACAAAAAATGATGCTCCAATAAACATTGGTGCCAATATTTCAGCCTAACCAACCAAAATAGCAGATCAGGCAGTCGATGGGTTAAATATCGACATATGTGTGATTAAGCTTACATCGATGTCTGCCTTTTGTAAACAAAAGTTCCCAGAATCCTTTGTTAGCAGCTGTCGTATTCGAGTCACTTTTTACTTCACTAAATGGATTTATTTGCATCTCAACATACAAGTGTAGGCTGCGTTATTATGTGGTTGTTTAATAGCCATAAATAGAATAATAAAGCATCGAATGTTTCAAACAAACAATATTCTAGACTTGGTTTATAACCCAGTATTTGTCATTTTTAGTATCAACAATAACAAACCTTTTAAAGTACATTAAGTCCAAATATAGCAATACACAGATCGCATTGCAGAACACAACGCACAATTATGGAAATAAAGGACAGGCAACAAACAGAAAATAGTTAACGTCATTAAATATAAAGAAGGTTATTGTTTGCAAATTTAATCCATTCTTTAACCTGTTTCTAAACATTTATTTGTAATATTGTACATACAGTAGCTTGGCATGTATTGACGATGCCCTTCTAGATCTTGTATAGAACTTTCCACAGCTGCACAGGAGATTAGTTCTGTGGGGAATCTTAGAAATCCTGAAGATATTACAATGTTTTCTGCTTCTCCTCTTTATGAATAGATATGGGACCCAGGTCCGACACGGACCCGGATCCAACATGGAACCCCTCAGGTTTCAGGACTTTGTAGCATATTTTCAAGGAATTTCGAACGTTTGAGGCTATTTTGGATAATTAGCAAAAATAGCTTGAACGTTTGAAAATCTCCTTGAAAATATGATCAGAATCTCGAAAACGGTCCCAGATCGTATTTTCGAGTATTTTTGAACATTCAAAGCTATTTTCGAAAAATATTTGCCTCGAACGTTCAAAAATCCTCGAAAATGCGTTCCTTTTTCGGATCTTCGGGATTTTCCCGAGATCTGGAAATCCGAAAATGGAACAAAACTAATTAGTTTCAGCCATCTCTATTTATGAAGAATTTAGTTCCTGGTACATTTTTAAAGTTTAGTGGATGCTCAGAAACTCTTTGCAGATCATTGGTGGACAGTTTATTTTCTTAGTGATGGACTTAAACTTAGTGATAGGTTAAACTCAATTATGCTCAGCGTTAAAGGGTAAATCTAGCCCCAAAATAATCATCCCCACAAACCCCACTTGTATTGGATTGTTATCTTACCTTCCTCCAATGGTCCAATGCTAAGTTACAAGAACATATAAGAACCACAATCCCTCCTGTTGTGAGCTGGTTACAAGCGGGTTCAGGTGCATAGCACACTCATAACAGCTCGTGCTGTGATGGCTGTTAGCCATCGGCCATGAGCCAGCAGAGAAGGAAGACGTGGCAAAGGGATCAGCTACTTGTAAGTTCTTGTAACGAAGTGTGGGAGCATCGGAGATAGGCAAGGTTATAAGGCAAGTGGGGTTTGGGGGATTATCCTTTAGAAGATGTTAAAGGAATAGTTCACTGCAAAAGTGAACTATTGCTTTAAAGAATTGATTGAAGACCAGGAGGTTAATATATTCAATAGCTGTTAGCGATTCCCTCCTATCTTTCACTAAAGGCACGTATACACAAAAGATGTGACCCCAGGGAGTACTTTGTTCAGCACTGATCTAGATGATGAATCCATGCATCTAGTTATACCTGTGTACCTGTGTTAAACATACCACTAAAGCTTAAAAAATAAAAATTAGTGATGGCCCAGTTCGCGGATCCGAACCCGAATCCGCAGCGGGTTTACCTCGTTCGCGAACGGCGGATATGGTGAATTTTCCGCCTTCCGAACATTTCAGAACCGCGTTTTCGAAAATTTTAGAAATTACGAGGATTTCTCGTATTTTCGAATTTTCGAATTTTTTTGAAAATTTGCGGATCCCCGAGCGGACCGGATTTTGCGAAGTTCGGACATCTCTAATAAAAATCAATGACTTTATTGGCCACATCTTTGATGCCATTTGCACCCAGCATGAAAACAATATATTTGTATCCTTGCTTCCATCTTTAAAACTCTGCCTTGATTTAGGCATTGAAATTAGTTTGTCTTAATGGGTTGGGTGGGGTTTAGAAATGTTTCATAAACTGGCCAAGATATAGATCAAAGCTATAAACAGCTCTTGTATTAGACTTCCTACTAGTAAATGGTGAATGTTGAATAGACAGATCCTAATCTAAGGGGTTTTCTGATATCATCATTTCAGAATATATTGGATACATTTGCTTATCTTTCTCCATTTTCTAGACAGCTGGGGAAGGTGCTTTAAAAACACTTAATGAGGAACAACATTTACTTTATTGTACTTTTTGTTTGGGGGTGTTGGGAATGTTACTGGGGGTAATAGTTCTACCTTGAAAGCCATTACATATTTTTTAATTTATTTATATTATCATCTTTAAAATACCCACAAAAATAAAAACAATGTGTATTCTGTATTTCTGTGTATTGTTCCCCATGTTACTGTTCCTTAAACTGCATTTTGTAAGACGTAATGTGTTTTGTGGTATCTCCTGTCGATGTGAGGAGTATATAGCAGGTTAAAGGGAAGCTAAAAGAAAAATCTCTAAATGATACCCATGTAAATTACCTTAACGGAAGATGAAATACAACAGAGAGAGCACAGTTCCCACAAGAGGTCTAGGTGTTAATAAAGTCTTAATGTTTATAAACTCTATCATTTTTAATGGTAGCGAAAGCATTAAAACAAACTAAGGATTCTTCCCCTTTTAGGTTTTAATTAACATTTCAAGTATTTAGAAGCAGGAGCGTCTTAATGGAATCCAACCCTAATGAACATTTTCCATGCTCTGCAACAAATTTACACCTTTGTCTCTCCGCTCCGCAAGTGAACACTCGAAAGGAGCCAAGACAAAGGGGATTCACTCTAGAAAGAAAATAGAGAGGTTACTAATTTACATTTTTAAGAAATGAAAAATTCATCGACCAAGAAATGAGAAATTGATTTTGTTGTAATATAAAAAAATAAATAAAAAATCTGGTACATAAAAATAAAAATGAACAAGTGCTTTACAAACACAAATAATCTACCATCATTCCAACCATTGCAATGGTGAGGATTGGTAAGGAAGAATTAGAAGGATCTGTTAACTGTAACTAATATCAGATCCATACAACAAGTATAGGCAGACCTACACAGCATGTGTTTTCTACTGTACTGATCAATTCAATCAAATTGGCCTAAACAATTGATTCCTGTTTGGTTTCTATTTTATATGCTAGGCAGTTTATCGAAAGCTGATTGGACCAGTCTAAAGCTAGGTACACACCTAGCAATTTTTCCTCTTGTCCGACCGTTCGGTACTTTCGACCGGTCGGCCAGGAGGAAGGACTGTCGGTCGCGGCAAAAGCAACCGCGTCCGATAGTTACCGCGACCGATCGTGCGGTCTATAGAGGACTGCACGATCGGACGAGGTTTTCCACCACGTCCGATCGTCCTTTCGTCTGATTCGGATGAACGGTCGGTCGGACATGGGCGCATTCGGATGTGATACACTGAACTATCGGTTGATCGGACCGAAATATCTCATTGTGTGTACCCAGCTTAATGTTCTGATGATCCAATCAGTTTCCGCATTATCTTAAGTGGGTTTTAAACTGTAATCCACTCAAGATGGATAGTGCAAGGGGGTACTGTTTTCTGGATCAGGTACTCCTGATCTAAGATGTATCTATCAACAGCATGGACTGCTGTTGACTGCACAACTCTTGTATTGCTGACTTTCATGTCTGCTAGTTATGTGCAGCTATATCCAGAGCACAAGGTCAAAGTAGAGGTTCAGAGCCTCGTACATTTTGAAGAAGCTTTATTGAGTCCTACAGTAGGACAGGTTTTTGGGTGCAATCCCTTTGCCTGGTGTACCTGATTGTAGCTGAAACACGCTTACATCACAATGAAACTTGTTTAATCAACGTTAGTGTTGCAGCGATGGAGACAAGGCCAGTTTAACGGATGTCTACAATGGAATCAGGGCCACTTTCTAAATAAATTATTCTTAGCAAAACAGCAGATTTGTATATTTTTGATTCACAGAATAAAATATGCTATCAAGGATGTTTAACCTCCATAGTTTCAACTCATGGTGAATTGATAATGCCAAGGAGAATGTGCTCTTAAAAATGTGGAATGACCTTTACTTAACAACAGGTAATCCGAATGTGATTGTTCATGTTTTATTTTACCTGGAAAGCTTTAGCTGTATTCCAGTTGTTTATTTAATGAAGATGGCTCAAGGTAAAGCAGATACTTAGCAAATGTAACATTTCCTTTGTTATTTTAATGAAATTAACATCTGGAAACACGGATCAGACGTAACAATCTTTAAGAAGGTTACAAGCCATGAGAAATTCCCAAGAATCTACACTATTAATATTCCATTTATCAACTTTCTGCATGTTTGATAAAACTGTTATTCCTAAGTAGAGATGTCCGAAATTCGAAAATCCGCGAGCGGACCCATTAAAATGAAAAATACCCTCGAAAATTACGAGATTTTTCGTATTTTTGATAATTTTCGAAAATACGAGAGAACTAGTATTTCCAAAAATATGTATTTTCGAAAATACGAGTAATCCTTGTAATTTCGAAAATTTTCGAAAGTATGTATTTATGGAAATAAGAGAAATCCTTGTATTTTCGAAAATTTTCGAAATTACATGTTTTCTCGTATTTTCGAAAAATTTTGAAATTACGTGAAAACTCGTAATTTATACGAAAAATCCGCGAATCGGAAGTTCGGAAGGTGGAAAATCCGGAAAAATCCGCCGTTCGCGAACGGGATAAATCCGCGGCGGATCCGGGTTCGGAACCCGCGAACCGGCCATCCCTATTCCTAAGTTAAGCCAGAGAAACAGGAGAAAGGGGAAAATAATGACAATAGGCTCCCCATTATAACTACAACAGCACTGGGGGGGAGGGGACTGATGGTTGTAATTCCTGGGAAATAAACTTACATAGTGAATTAGTTGTATCAGTCTATAGGTTAATATATTAAAGTCCAATATAAGCAGAAAAATAGTAGTTTTGTATGCCTGGGATATCATAAGATGTTCTTTAAATGTAAATGTAGATTTTGTGGATTTGGTAACAATAAATTATGTGTAATGGTGTCTACTAAACATTCCTGCCTGATGGTTTCTCCTTTATATTACCTACATTAATCCTTCTCACATTTAGTATAGTTTGAGTTTGAACACCACAGAACCTACATTAAAAAAACCTGATGAACAAGCCCCTGTGTTTTACTGCATTGTAATATGATGGTTCCTGTTTTCTTGCTAGTAATGTCCATACCTACCTCTTTATCATTGTCAGAGTTAAAATGATCGATTTAGTCCCCTGATGTGTCTCTTTCTGTTTGTTATGTTGGCATGAATAAACATAATAAAGACAACAGATTCTGGAAATTCTTGCATTGGAATCATTCCTCATCTGAACAAGATGTTCTTAGATTTGCCATCTCTAAACCTTACTGTACTTCCTAATGGATGTTATTGCTCCTCCCTGGGATCCATTTGTTATGTTCAATCTCTCAATCTTAGTTTGCCTTACTGGAACTAATCAGCTTTGATCGATGGATCCTTCCATCTGTACCTTGCAGCTAATGCCCTCTTGCATTGTTGATCATTTGTTATCAAGGTTGAGTCGGTTGCTTATCCTGTCTAAATGGGAAGGTAAATGGAAAGGATAAAAAGATTGGAAAAATAACATAAAAGGGACAAAGAAAATATTTCTATTGTGGTTATTTGTGTATTAACCAAATACTTTCTACAATAGTCATGGCAGGATAAGGACAGAATTTGACTTTAAAGCATAAACAGGGTTATTCAATAAAAGTTCTTATCGTTTAAAATGGTGCTAATTTTGCCCCAACCAATCAGATGTTAGCTTTTAAATATTAAATAACATCTGATTGGTTGGGGCCAAATTAGCACCATTTTAAACGATAAGAACTTTCATTGAATCTCCCTGAAAGTGTAGTTTTGGCTTGTTGGACTAATATTTGTCTATTTTCCAAAGATAGGCTTTCAGTGGTTTCATATCCAAAAAAAGTGACATTACACAACTCCAATGACTAAGAAGGATGTGTAGGGTGGGAGAGAGAGTTTGGGGAGGAGGAATTTGGGTTTTTAGAGAACTGGGCAAAACTTTCTGAACTTCTGCATAAATGAAAAGGCTGAAGACTTCTGGAACTGTAAACAGAGAGTATAAAGGCAGGTAAAGCCAACGTAGGTATCTGTTACAAGCTACTAGATGCTACTGAAAAGTAAGATACTCAGATCAGCATGCAGATGGTAAAGGAATGCTGTAATCAAGGAAGGTTCAGATGGTAAAGGAATGCTGTAATCAAGGAAGATTCAGATGGTAAAGGAATGCTGTAATCAAGGAAGGTTCAGATGGTAAAGGAATGCTGTAATCAAGGAAGATTCAGATGGTAAAGGAATGCTGTAATCAAGGAAGATTGTAATATATACAAAGGAAATAAACAATTTTGAGAGACCCTTAAAATATCCCAATCATCTGCACATATAGTAAAAACATACAGGGTTATTCAATAAAAGTTCTTGGGCCTCATTTACCCAGAGCTGCAAATTGCTCCGGGCAAATATGGCTTTCGGTATTTAATACTGGATTTGCACCTTGTGGTAAATCCCAAAAGGAATTTTACCCCAGTGCCACTTTAAGACCAGCCATTAGCTGGTCTTAAATTGTGGAGTTAAAAGTGGTGCAAATCCTTTATTAAATACATTGCACCAGTTACACGGGTGTCTTTTGTGAAACTGGTGCAGCGAGTGCAATTATGGAGTTAAACTCGCGCTAACCTATTCAATATAGGTTACCACGCGTTTAACCCCTATTTTTAGCACAGCACATGTGGGTAAATCAGGCCCATTATCGTTAAAAATGGTGCTAAATTTGCCCCAACCAATCAGATGTTAGCTTTCAAATATGAAATAATATCCGATTGGTTGGGGCTAAATTAGCACCATTTTTAACAATAAGAACTTTTATAGAATCTCCCTGATAGTTACATATTCCAGCCACTGAGTTTTACTAGCATTTATATCATTCTAAGCTACCCTATTTACCATATATGGTTCTTAGGGGTTTAAAAGTGAATGCATTCTTCTCTGTTTGCAAAGATTTATATTCATGTCACACTTTTTTCAAATGAAAAAGTAAACGTGCTAAAAGGGACTTTTTCCATTAACCTTTAGCACTGTTTTAAAGATATTTACATTTTTCATGTCCTTTTAGGCAAAAGAGTGGAGGCAGCCGAGAGTTATATGCATAGGATTTTCCAATCAGTAATACTAATAATTCTATGGTTTTTAATGGCTCTACATTGCACTGATTAATAAAACAAACAGGTAATGTCTTGTTCATCATCTAACATCAACATGCTCCTCGTACACAGCCAGATTAAACAATACACAAATGAAAAAAACCTGTTTCTTGTTTGTTGAACTGATCATGATCTACTATATACTAGATAGGAGGGATTTTCTTAATCTGTCCACATTCTAGAAAAGTTATGTAAACTACCCATACTGGAAGGTCATTATGCATAAGCCTTCTGACTCTTGGCTAAAACTCTCCTTCAATCAAACCTACATTTACATACTGGTTACAAATAGAAGGGGGTTTAATGGCCTCCCTCATCTGGATGAATGTAACAGTTTACTGGTATAATTTAAAGGAGAGAAAACTGGTTAATACACTTTAGAAAAAGGCAATTTCCTAGCCTTAAGTTTTGAAAAAAGTCCTTCTATAATGCTGTTACGTTTTCTATGCTTTTGTTAATAGTTGGCTACCCATAATGCCTGTCTTACAGTTGCATACTGTAGTAACATAGTATTGGAGGTTGTATAAAGACATATGTCCATCTAGTCCAACCTTTATACCCTACCCATAATGTCTGTATAACAGTTACATAGTAACATAGTATTGGAGGTTGTATAAAGACATACGTCCATCTAGTCCAACCTTTATACCCTACCCATAATGTCTGTATAACAGTTACATAGTAACATAGTTTTGGAGGTTGTATAAAGACATTCTTCTATCAAGTCCAACTTTTAAAGCATACTCGTGAATTTTACTTATCAGTTGATCCAGAGGAAGGCAAAAAATACCCCAGAATTAAATCATATTAATTATTTTAAATAATCTCCTGCTTCCCTGCTCCCCTTAATCCTCTCTCCTTTTTCCCTACCCCAGACAAAAATCATTACTTACATATTATGATATATTCTAATGTAATATACAGTAAGAAAAAAAGCACTATTTACTATATAAGGCCATAGGTTATTACGTCATGGCCCAATGCTTTTGTATCGTCAATGAATCTACTTGTGACATAATATCCTTATTATTATATTACGCTGTAAGTAGCACATTATATATATATATAATCCAGCGCGCCTCTTTCTGTAATAACAATTTGTCGTGATCAATGTTAGATTTGATCTCCGTTATAGTCAGCCCATCAAACACCATGTATCTCAAGGAGGAGAGCGGATGAGCCATCTTTCCGAAATGTCGGGCAACCTACATATATATATATGGCAACGCCCAGTATGTGAGGCCTTTGTCAAGCCAACATATTTGGCTTGACAAAGGCCTCACATACAGGGCCGAAACGTTGCCAGTTTTTACAATGGCCAATTAAAGGCATTTTGTTTGAAAGTAAATCCCATGAGTGCACTGGAATTCTTCTAAATACAGTATCTTCTATATATCTCTTACTGAGCTTGAGAAACGCCACACGTCAAATGCCGAAACATCGCTACCTTGTTTGCACAGTAACTGCACTTTAATGATTTAATAAAAGAATTGCAAGAAGACCTTGTGCACGAACATCTATTGTTACATTTATATATTATCTATCTATCTATCTATCTATCTATCTATCCATCTATCTATCTATCTATCTATCTATCTATCTATCTATCTATCTATCTATCTATCTATCCATTATCTATCCATCCATCCATCTATCTATTTATCTATCTATCTATCTATCTATCTATCTATCTATCTATCTATCTATCTATCTATCTATCTATCTATCTATCCATTCTAGAAGATAATATAGATAGATGGATAGATAGTATAGATAGATAGATAGATATGATAGTATATAAATGTAACAATAGATGTTCGTGCACAAGGTCTTCTTGCAATTCTTTTATTAAATCATTAAAGTGCAGTTACTTGTGCAAACAAGTGTAGCGATGTTTCGGCATTTGACGTGTGGCGTTTCTCAAGCTCAGTAAGAGATATATAGAAGATACTGTATTTAGAAGAATTCAGTGCACTCATGGGATTTACTTTCAAACAAAATGCCTTTAATTGGCCATTGTAAAAACTGGCAACGTTCGGCCTGTATGTGAGGCCTTTCAAGCCAAATATGTTGGCTTGACAAAGGCCTCACATACTGGGCGTTGCCATATATATATATGTAGGTTGCCCGACATTTCGGAAAGATGGCTCATCCGCTCTCCTCCTTGATACTGGTGTTTGATGGGCTGACTATAACGGAGATCAAATCTAACATTGATCACGACAAATTGTTATTACAGAAAGAGGCGCGCTGGATTATATATATATATAATGTGCTACTTACAGCGTAATATAATATAAGGATATATGTCACAAGTAGATTCATTGACGATACAAAAGCATGGGCCATGACGTATAACCTATGGCCTATATAGTAAATAGTGCTTTTTTTCTTACTGTATATTACATTAGAATATATCATAATATGTAAGTAATGATTTTTGTCTGGGTAGGGAAAAAGGAGAGAGGATTAAGGGGAGCAGGGAAGCAGGAGATTATTTAAAATAATTAATATGATTAATTCTGGGGTATTTTTGCCTTCCTCTGGATCAACTGATAAGTAAAATTCACGAGTATGCTTTAAAAGTTGGACTGATAGAAGAATGTCTTTATACAACCTCCAAAACTATGTTACTATGTAACTGTTATACAGACATTATGGGTAGGATATAAAGGTTGGACTAGATGTATGTATGTCTTTATACAACCTCCAATACTATGTTACTATATAACTGTTATACAGACATTATGGGTAGGGTATAAAGGTTGGACTAGATGGATGTATGTCTTTATACAACCTCCAATACTATGTTACTATGTAACTGTTAGGCAGACATTATGGGTAGGGTATAAAGGTTGGACTAGATGGACGTATGTCTTTATACAACCTCCAATACTATGTTACTATGTAACTGTTATACAGACATTATGGGTAGGGTATAAAGGTTGGACTAGATGGACGTATGTCTTTATAACAACCTCCAATCTATGTTACTATGTAACTGTTATACAGACATTATGGGTAGGGTATAAAGGTTGGACTAGATGGACGTATGTCTTTATACAACCTCCATACTATGTTACTATGTAACTGTTATACAGACATTATGGGTAGGGTATAAAGGTTGGACTAGATGGACGTATGTCTTTATACAACCTCCAATACTATGTTACTATGTAACTATTATACAGACATTATGGGTAGGGTATAAAGACTGGACTAGATGGACGTATGTCTTTATACAACCTCCAATACTATGTTACTATGTAACTGTTATACAGACATTATGGGAAAGGGTATAAAGGTTGGACTAGATGGACATATGTCTTTATACAACCTCCAATACTATGTTACTACAGTATGCAACTGTAAGACAGGCATTATGGGTAGCCAACTATTAACAAAAGCATAGAAACGTAACAGCATTATAGAAGGACTTTTTTCAAAACTAAGGCTAGGAAATTGCCTTTTTCTAAAGTGTATTAACCAGTTTTCTCTCCTTTAAATTATACCAGTAAACTGTTACATTCATCCAGATGAGGGAGGCCATTAAACCCCCTTCTATTTGTAACCAGTATGTAAATGTGGTTTGATTGAAGGAGAGTTTTAGCCAAGAGTCAGAAGGCTTATGCATAATGACCTTCCGTATGGGTAGTTTACATAACTTTTCTAGAATGTGGACAGATTAAAAAATCCCTCCTATCTAGTATATAGTAGATCATGATCAGTTCAACAAACAAGAAACAGGTTTTTTTCATTTGTGTATTGTTTAATCTGGCTGTGTACGAGGAGCATGTTGATGTTAGATGATGAACAAGACATTACCTGTTTGTTTTATTAATCAGTGCAATGTAGAGCCATTAAAAACCATAGAATATTAGTATTACTGATTGGAAAATCCTATGCATATAACTCTCGGCTGCCTCCACTCTTTGCCTAAAAGGACATGAAAAATGTAAATATCTTTAAAACAGTGCTAAAGGTTAATGGAAAAATCCCTTTTAGCACGTTTACTTTTTCATTTGAAAAAGTGTGACATGAATATAAATCTTTGCAAACAGAGAAGAATGCATTCACTTTTAAACCCCTAAGAACCATATATGGTAAATAGGGTAGCTTAGAATGATATAAATGCTAGTAAAACTCAGTGGCTGGAATATGTAACTATCAGGGAGATTCTATAAAAGTTCTTATTGTAAAATGGTGCTAATTAGCCCCAACCAATCGGATATTATTTCATATTTGAAAGCTAACATCTGATTGGTTGGGGCAAATTTAGCACCATTTTTAACGATAATGGGCCTGATTTACCCACATGTGCTTGCTAAAAATAGGGGTTAAACGCGTGGTAACCTATATTGAATAGGTTAGCGCGAGTTTAACTCCATAATTGCACTCGCTGCACCAGTTTCACAAAAACCCCGTGTAACGGTGCAATGTATTTAATAAAGGATTTGCCCCACTTTTAACTCCACAATTTAAGACCAGCTAATGGCTGGTCTTAAAGTGGCACTGGGGTAAAATTCCTTTTGGGATTTACCACAAGGTGCAAATCCAGTATTAAATACCGAAAGCCATATTGCCCGGAGCAATTTGCAGCTCTGGGTAAATGAGGCCAAGAACTTTTATTGAATAACCCTGTATGTTTTTACTATATGTGCAGATGATTGGGATATTTTAAGGGTCTCTCAAAATTGTTTATTTCCTTTGTATATTTACAATCTCCTTGATTACAGCATTCCTTTACCATCTGAATCTTCCTTGATTACAGCATTCCTTTACCATCTGAACCTTCTGATTACACAGCATTCCTTTACCATCTGAATCTTCCTTGATTACAGCATTCTTTACCATCTGAATCTTCCTTGATTACAGCATTCCTTTACCATCTGAATCTTCTCTTGATTACAGCATTCCTTTACCATCTGAACCTTCCTTGATTACAGCATCCTTTACCATCTGAATCTTCCTTGATTACAGCATTCCTTTACCATCTGAATCTTCCTTGATTACAGCATTCCTTTACCATCTGAACCTTCCTTGATTACAGCATTCCTTTACCATCTGCATGCTGATCTGAGTATCTTACTTTTCAGTAGCATCTAGTAGCTTGTAACAGATACCTACGTTGGCTTTACCTGCCTTTATACTCTCTGTTTACAGTTCCAGAAGTCTTCAGCCTTTTCATTTATGCAGAAGTTCAGAAAGTTTTGCCCAGTTCTCAAAACCCAAATTCCTCCTCCCCAAACTCTCTCTCCCACCCTACACATCCTTCTTAGTCATTGGAGTTGTGTAATGTCACTTTTTTGGATATGAAACCACTGAAAGCCTATCTTTGGAAAATAGACAAATATTAGTCCAACAAGCCAAAACTACACTTTCAGGGAGATTCAATGAAAGTTCTTATCGTTTAAAATGGTGCTAATTTGGCCCCAACCAATCAGATGTTATTTAATATTAAAAGCTAACATCTGATTGGTTGGGGCAAAATAGCACCATTTTAAACGATAAGAACTTTTATTGAATAACCCTGTTTATGCTTTAAAGTCAAATTCTGTCCTTACCTGCCATGACTATTGTAGAAAGTATTTGGTTATAACACAAATAACCACAATAGAAATATTTTCTTTGTCCCTTTTATGTTATTTTTCCAATCTTTTTATCCTTTCCATTTACCTTCCCATTTAGACAGGATAAGCAACCGACTCAACCTTGATAACAAATGATCAACAATGCAAGAGGGCATTAGCTGCAAGGTACAGATGGAAGGATCCATCGATCAAAGCTGATTAGTTCCAGTAAGGCAAACTAAGATTGAAGATTGAACATAACAAATGGATCCCAGGGAGGAGCAATAACATCCATTAGGAAGTACAGTAAGGTTTAGAGATGGCAAATCTAAGAACATCTTGTTCAGATGAGGAATGATTCCAATGCAAGAATTTCCAGAATCTGTTGTCTTTATTATGTTTATTCTGCCAACATAACAAACAGAAAGAGACACATCAGGGACTAAATCGATCATTTTAACTCTGACAATGATAAAGAGGTAGGTATGGACATTACTAGCAAGAAAACAGGAACCATCATATTACAATGCAGTAAAACACAGGGGCTTGTTCATCAGGTTTTTTTAATGTAGGTTCGTGGTGTTCAAACTCAAACTATACTAAATGTGAGAAGGATTAATGTAGGTAATATAAAGAGAAACCATCAGGCAGGAATGTTTTAGACACCATTACACATAATTTATTTACCAAATCCACAAAATCTACATTTACATTTAAAGAACATCTTATGATATCCCAGGCATACAAAACTACTATTTTTCTGCTTATATTGGACTTTAATTAATTAACCTATAGACTGATACAACTAATTCACTATGTAAGTTATTTCCCAGGAATTACAACCATCAGTCCCCTCCCCCCCAGTGCTGTTGTAGTTATATGGGGAGCCTATTGTCATTATTTTCCCCTTCTCCTGTTCTCTGGCTTAACTTAGGAATAGGGATGGCCGGTTCGGGGTTCCGAACCCGGATCCGCCGCGGATTTATCCCGTTCGCGAACGGCGGATTTTTCCGGATTTTCCACCTTCCGAACTTCCGATTCGCGGATTTTTCGTATAAATTACGAGTTTTCACGTAATTTCAAAATTTTTCGAAAATACGAGAAAACATGTAATTTCGAAAATTTTCGAAAATACAAGGATTTCTCTTATTTCCATAAATACATACTTTCGAAAATTTCGAAATTACAAGGATTACTCGTCATTTCGAAAATACATATTTTTGGAAATACTAGTTCTCTCGTATTTTCGAAAATTATCAAAAATACGAAAAATCTCGTAATTTTCGAGGGTATTTTCATTTTAATGGGTCCGCTCGCGGATTTTCGAATTTCGGACATCTCTACTTGGAATAACAGTTTTATCAAACATGCAGAAAGTTGATAAATGGAATATAATAGTGTAGATTCTGGGAATTTCTCATGGCTTGTAACCTTCTTAAGATTGTTACGTCTGATCCGTGTTTCCAGATGTTAATTTCATTAAAATAACAAAGGAAATGTTACATTTGCTAAGTATCTGCTTTACCTTGAGCCATCTCATTAAATAAACAACTGGAATACAGCTAAAGCTTTCCAGGTAAAATAAAACATGAACAATCACATTCGGATTACCTTGTTGTTAAGTAAAGGTCATTCCACATTTTTAAGAGCACATTCTCTTGGCATTATCAATTCACCATGAGTTGAAACTATGGAGGTTAAACATCCTTTAAGCATATTTTATTCTGTGAATCAAAAATATACAAATCTGCTGTTTGCTAAGAATAATTTATTTGAAAGTGGCCTGATTCCATTGTAGACATCCATTTTAAACTGGCCTTGTCTCCATCGCTGCAACACTAACGTTGATTAAACAAGTTTCATTGTTGATGTAAGCGTGTTCAGCTACAATCAGGTACACCAGGCAAAGGGATTGCACCCAAAAACCTGCCTACTGTAGGACTCAATAAAGCTTCTTCAAAATGTACGAGGCTCTGAACCTCTACTTTGACCTTGTGCTCTGGATATAGCTGCACATAACTAGCACATGAAAGTCAGCAATACAAGAGTTGTGCAGTCAACAGCAGTCCATGCTGTTGATAGATACATCTTAGATCAGGAGTACCTGATCCAGAAAACAGTACCCCCTTGCACTATCCATCTTGAGTGGATTACAGTTTAAACCCACTTAAGATAATGCGGAAACTGATTGGATCATCAGAACATTAAGCTGGGTACACACAATGAGATATTTCGGTCCGATCAACCGATAGTTCAGTGTATCACATCCGAATGCGCCCATGTCCGACCGACCGTTCATCCGAATCAGACGAAAGGACGATCGGACGTGGTGGAAAACCTCGTCCGATCGTGCAGTCCTCTATAGACCGCACGATCGGTCGCGGTAACTATCGGACGCGGTTGCTTTTGCCGCGACCGACAGTCTTCCTCCTGGCCGACCGGTCGAAAGTACCGAACGGTCGGACAAGAGGAAAAATTGCTAGGTGTGTACCTAGCTTTAGACTGGTCCAATCAGCTTTCGATAAACTGCCTAGCATATAAAATAGAAAACCAAACAGGAATCAATTGTTTAGGCCAATTTGATTGAATTGATCAGTACATAGAAAACACATGCTGTGTAGGTCTGCCTATACTTGTTGTATGGATCTGATATTAGTTACAGTTAACAGATCCTTCTAATTCTTCCTTACCAATCCTCACCATTGCAATGGTTGGAATGATGGTAGATTATTTGTGTTTGTAAAGCACTTGTTCATTTTATTTTATGTACCAGATTTTTTATTTTTTTTTTATTACAACAAAATCAATTTCTCATTTCTTGGTCGATGAATTTTTCATTTCTTAAAATGTAAATTAGTAACCTCTCTATTTTCTTTCTAGAGTGAATCCCCTTTGTCTTGGCTCCTTTCGAGTGTTCACTTGCGGAGCGGAGAGACAAAGTGTAAATTTGTTGCAGAGCATGGAAAATGTTCATTAGGTTGGATTCCATTAAGACGCTCCTGCTTCTAAATACTTGAAATGTTAATTAAAACCTAAAAGGGGAAGAATCCTTAGTTTTTTAATGCTTTCGCTACCATTAAAAATGATAGAGTTTATAAACATTAAGACTTTATTAACACCTAGACCTCTTGTGGGAACTGTGCTCTCTCTGTTGTATTTCATCTCTCCGTTAAGGTAATTTACATGGGTATCATTTAGAGATTTTTCTTTTAGCTTCCCTTTAACCTGCTATATACTCCTCACATCGACAGGAGATACCAAAAACACATTACGTCTTACAAAATGCAGTTTAAGGAACAGTAACATGGGGAACAATACACAGAAATACAGAATACACATTGTTTTTATTTTTGTGGGTATTTTAAAGATGATAATATAAATAATTAAAAAATATGTAATGGCTTTCAAGGTGAAACTATTACCCCCAGTAACATTCCAACACCCCCAAACAAAAAGTACAATAAAGTAAATGTTGTTCCTCATTAAGTGTTTTTAAAGCACCTTCCCCAGCTGTCTAGAAAATGGAGAAAGATAAGCAAATGTATCCAATATATTCTGAAATGATGATATCAGAAAACCCCTTAGATTAGGATCTGTCTATTCAACATTCACCATTTACTAGTAGGAAGTCTAATACAAGAGCTGTTTATAGCTTTATCTATATCTTGGCCAGTTATGAAACATTTCTAAACCCCACCCAACCCATTAAGACAAACTAATTTCAATGCCTAAATCAAGGCAGAGTTTTAAAGATGGAAGCAAGGATACAATATATGTTTTCATGCTGGGTGCAAATGGCATCAAAGATGTGGCCAATAAAGTCATTGATTTTTATTAGAGATGTCCGAACTTCGCAAAATCCGGTCCGCTCGGGGATCCGCAAATTTTCAAAAAAATTCGAAAATTCGAAAATACGAGAAATCCTCGTAATTTCTAAATTTTCGAAAACGCGGTTCTGAATGTTCGAAGGCGGAAAATTCACCATATCCGCCGTTCGCGAACGAGGTAAACCCGCTGCGGATTCGGGTTCGGATCCGCGAACTGGGCATCACTAATTTTTATTTTTTAAGCTTTAGTGGTATGTTTAACACAGGTACACAGGTATAACTAGATGCATGGATTCATCATCTAGATCAGTGCTGAACAAAGTACTCCTGGGGTCACATCTTTTGTGTATACGTGCCTTTAGTGAAAGATAGGAGGGAATCGCTAACAGCTATTGAATATATTAACCTCCTGGTCTTCAATCAATTCTTTAAAGCAATAGTTCACTTTTGCAGTGAACTATTCCTTTACATCTTCTAAAGGATAATCCCCAAACCCCACTTGCCTTATAACCTTGCCTATCTCCGATGCTCCCACACTTCGTTACAAGAACTTACAAGTAGCTGATCCTTTGCCACGTCTTCCTTCTCTGCTGGCTCATGGCCGATGGCTAACAGCCATCACAGCACGAGCTTTATGAGTGTGCTATGCACCTGAACCCGCTGTAACCAGCTCACAACAGGAGGGATTGTGGTTCTTATATGTTCTTGTAACTTAGCATTGGACCATTGGAGGAAGGTAAGATACAATCCAATACAAGTGGGGTTTGTGGGGATGATTATTTTGGGGCTAGATTTACCCTTTAACGCTGAGCAAATTGAGTTTAACCTATCACTAAGTTTAAGTCCATCACTAAGAAAATAAACTGTCCACCAATGATCTGCAAAGAGTTTCTGAGCATCCACTAAACTTTAAAATTACCAGGAACTAAATTCTTCATAAATAGAGATGGCTGAAACTAATTATTTTGTTCCATTTTCGGATTTCCAGATCTCGGGAAAATCCCGAAGATCCGAAAAAGGAACGCATTTTCGAGGATTTTTGAACGTTCGAGGCAAATATTTTTCGAAAATAGCTTTGAATGTTCAAAAATACTCGAAAATACGATCTGGGACCGTTTTCGAGATTCTGATCATATTTTCAAGGAGATTTTCAAACGTTCAAGCTATTTTGCTAATTATCCAAAATAGCCTCAAACGTTCGAAATTCCTTGAAAATATGCTACAAAGTCCTGAAACCTGAGGGGTTCCATGTTGGATCCGGGTCCGTGTCGGACCTGGGTCCCATATCTATTCATAAAGAGGAGAAGCAGAAAACATTGTAATATCTTCAGGATTTCTAAGATTCCCCACAGAACTAATCTCCTGTGCAGCTGTGGAAAGTTCTATACAAGATCTAGAAGGGCACGTCAATACATGCCAAGCTACTGTATGTACAATATTACAAATAAATGTTTAGAAACAGGTTAAAGAATGGATTAAATTTGCAAAACAATACCTTCTTTATTTAATGACGTTAACATTTTCTGTTTGTTGCCTGTCCTTTATTTCCATATTGTGCGTTGTGTTCTGCAATGCGATCTGTGTATTGCTATATTTGGACTTAATGTACTTTAAAAGGTTTGTTATTGTTGATACTAAAAATGACAATACTGGGTTATAAACCAAGTCTAGAATATTGTTTGTTTGAAACATTCGATGCTTTATTATTCTATTTAGGCTATTAAACAACCACATAATAACGCAGCCTACACTTGTATGTTGAGATGCAAATAAATCCATTTAGTGAAGTAAAAAGTGACTCGAATACGACAGCTGCTAACAAAGGATTCTGGGAACTTTTGTTACAAAAAGCAGACATCGATGTAAGCTTAATCACACATATGTCGATATTTAACCCATCGACTGCCTGATCTGCTATTTTGGTTGGTTAGGCTGAAATATTGGCACCAATGTTTATTGGAGCATCATTTTTGTCAGACTTTGACAAAAGGTCACAAAGAATAAGAAGAAAAAATAATGGACATGTGGTAAATTTTGGTCAATTTTTGGTCCAAATTTCTTCCAGTACATAATTTGGCTTCCAAAACCTGCAATGAAAGAAATGATCTCTCTCAGAGAATTCAAGCAGCCAAGAAGCTAACACATTAGATGTCACTTAAAGGGCATGTCACCCTTATAATAAACTTTTAGCCTATAATAGAATACCTTCCCCAGCCCCAACCACTATAAAATTAATTTAAGAAAGGGACCAGATCTTTACTTACCTTCCCTCTCTCCTCCGACGCCTGGCCTGGCCTTCTGCTTGCAAGACACTGCAAGCAGGGGGCGAGACCGGCAGCCGCGTCGTGATTGGCTGAGAGGCAGCCAATCACGGACGCGGCTGACAGTCTTCTCAATGCCGGGGAGAGAGGGAAGGTAAGTAGAGTTCGGGGGTCTTCTTCAGGGGGTTTTATGGTAGGGGGAGGGATTGCAAAACGGGAGGGAGAGGGAGGGAGAGGGAGGGGCTGCAGTATGCATGCCAAACTTCTCCCGTAGGCGAATAGGAGGCAGAGTCCTATGTGGACTCTGCTATCCTCCTGGTGGGCAGTTTTTTGAGAATTTGGTGGGCTACAGGAGAACCATATGGAGCTGGGATGTGAGGTAAGGATTTTATTACACTACATGGGGGGCCATTAGTGGGGGGGATTATAGTTTTGGGGTGGACATGCCCTTTAATGTCACAATTTGTCTTTTTGATCAAAGTTCATGATAGTTGAAAACCAACTGAGTAAGACAGAAAGGTTTTGTCAGATCCTACAGAGAAAGAATCTACGTTGTTTCTTATGAAATTCTATCCTTGACATTTGTGGACATGATGGATTTATTTCAGTTTTTTTGTGAGGCTGAACAAAATGTTTGCTTAAATCCATTACTGCTTTATTCTCTGCAAGATTCTTGTTGCATCTAGATACTGGTGTAAGTCTCGAGGGTAAATGTTCCCTTGGCTCCATTTTAGATTATACTAAACAGCAGCAGATGTTCAAAGAGAACAACAGATTAATCATAAATAGCTTTTTAACCCTTAGTACAGCGGCAATACCATTAGGGAAAAACAAAAAGAAATTGGCCTTAACTGAGCACAAAAGAGAGATTTAACTAAAACCCCCAACCTATGCCTGTTCACTTGTTGGCACGAGTCTTGTGTGTACTAATCTCTTATTCAGCAACATTCACACTAAACAACTGACAAAAAAAAACCCCAAATAACTTTTAATTATTACTAAATATGCCATTTTAGATTTTTTTTTGTTTGCTATACCTCCTTTGAAGGCCTTCGACTGATTTTAAAGTGACTCCATGTTAAAATACTGGTAATCATGAACAGAAGTAAAAGGAGAATGTCAATTACTAGAACTTCTAATCAATCTAATCGATGGACCAGGAATGTCCCAATATAAATGACCCATTCTGTATGAGCCCATAAGTTGCTAGTTTTACTAGTGAGTAGAGGTGTAAATGTCAAGGTGTGCGATCCTTCAAAATTCTACTGACTAAATTGGATATCATTAGTGGTAAGGGTTGGAAGAATCTGCCCCTTGGATGTGCTAAGGACATTTCTTCTTTGAGTTCAAAAAACTAACTTTTTTTGCCCAAATTTTCCAAAATGTAAAAATTTCAATGCAAATTGTGAAACAAATCTTTACCATGGAACCAAGAATCTTAGTTAGAATTTTCTCAGATTTAACATGGAATTCAGGTTTTGATTTTCTGGTTCTGCGAAATCACAAATAGAACAGAACCCTTGTGGATTGGTACAACTCTAGTAGAGAGAAACCAATCATAAATGACTTTTGTTTTTTGCATTGCACTATTTGCTGCTCAGTTAATTCATATATATATAAAATGGGGCATTCTGACTAGAATTTTATTGTTATATGTATCACATTTGTGGACTCTAGTACAATGCCCCATTTTATATATACGCATTACATTGAATCTGACCCTTTGACCATGACTTTTTGCAATTTGTACTGTACTGCAACCAAAGTAGTCAATATGTTGGAAAATGTTCCGTTTAAGTCAATGGGAGATTTAAAAAAATCTGAAATTCTGATTAAATTTAAGGACAATTATACTCACGTTCCTCTGCTCCTCTTCTTTGTTCATTACCTTTACCAGGGAGAGGACCTGAACCGCTAGGTCCTCACCCTGGGTTTGCGTAACTTAAAGCAGAGTCTTAGTGCAACGCGCTCTGGTAGGCCTGCCCCTCCTCCCCGTCAGTAAGTTACGCGAACCCGGGTGAGGACCTAGCGGTTCAGGTCCTCACCCTGGGTAAGGTATAATTGTCCTTTAAGGTTAAATAGCAATAGTAAATTAGTGTAAATGGCTAAGGCAACTGGTAATTGGTCTGGAGAACATGTACATTAGAGATGTAATGTGGGTTCGAATAGTACCCAGTTTCAAATCGAATCTGAAGGTTTCGAATTCCCGACGAAACTTTCAGAACTCCCGAAATTCACGGAACCCGGATTTTTCGAATTTTCGATATTTATAGAAAGTAGATGATTTTTGATTTTCGAAAATCGAAAGTAGACATTTTCAAAATAGATGATTATCGAAAATCACAAGTAGACGATTTTCGAAATAAAATCTCAAAATTTCGAACTTTCCTAAAATTTTGAAAATTCGAATCTATCTATCTATCTATCTATCTATCTATCTATCCATCCATCCATCATCTATCTATCCATCCATCCATCATCTATCTATCTATTTATCTATCTATCTATCTATCTATCTATCTATCTATCCATCCATTATCTATCTATCTATCTATCTATCTATCTATCTATCTATCTATCTATCTATCATATATCTATCTATCATCTATCTATCTATCTATCTATCTATCTATCTATCTATCTATCTATCCATCCATTATCTATCTATCTATCTATCTATCTATCTATCTATCTATCTATCTATCTATCTATCTATCTATCTATCTATCTATCTTTCTATCTATCTATCTATCTATCTATCTATCTATCTATCTATCTATCTATCTATCTATCTATCTATGTGTGCGTATAGGCTACACTACCTGTATTCTCTCTAGAAAGAGATTATTTCCCCCAGGCCTGGGTTAAGATTCATCACAGGAATATTATTATAAAAAATGAACGAAGATGAGAATTCATGTGTTCTCTGGGGAGAAATTCATAGCTGCAGGTGAGATTTCAGGCATTTCTGCAGTTCCATTAGCAGATGCCTCTCTGTTTCTCTCTCCTGGTGGTTATGGTCCCAGAGAGCATAATGTTTGGATAATCATCTGCACTTCAACCTTCATCGATACTAGTTCAGTTCAAAATCTGTATGAAAATGATACTGCTTTTCCCTTTCATATTCCCCATTAATCCCATTACATGTTACACAGTATGTGCATTTACGATCTTCCTTTGTTGCGTGTTCCCTACAATTTCACATAATGGAATGCAAACACTTTTCTCGGAAATCAAATTCAGCCTTTTCCCTCTTATTGCATGCATTAAAGGGATTTTATCATATATTGTTATCCATTTGATGATTTCTTACTGCACGCATTAAAGGGATATAATTATACAGCATTAACCATGTGATGCCCTCTAATGCACACATTAAAGGGATTTCATCATAAAGCTTTAACCATTTTATGCCCTCTTATTGCATGCGTTAAAGGGATTTTATCATATATTGTTAACCATTTGATGATTTCTTACTGCACCCATTAAAGGGATATCATTATACAGCATTAACCATTTGATGTCCCCTTAATGTATGCACTAAAATACAATTTATCATATAGATTTAACCTTTTGTTGCACACTGCATTCATTAACGGGGTTTTATCATACAGCTTTAACCACACGATGCCTTCCTAATGCACACATTAAAGGGATTTTATCATAAAGCTTTAACCATTTCCCCCCTTCTTATTGCATGCATTAAAGGGATATCATCATGTTGCATTAACCATTTGATGCACTCTTGATGCATGAATTAAAGGGGTTTTATCATATAGCTTTAACCATGTGATGCCCTCCTAATGCATGCATTGAAGAGAGTTTATTATAAAGCATTTATCAATTTGATGCCCTCTTACTGCACACATTAAGGAAGATTTAGCAGAAAATGTTAACTATTGTTGCCTTTAATGCATGAATTAAAACAGTATCATATAGTTTAAGCCATTTACTGCATGCATAAAAGGGGCTAATTTATAGCTGTAACCATTTAATAATGATGCATACAGTAGATGAGGTTTAACATTTATAAATAAGGAGATCTGTGATTTGCCTTCCTTGTATTGTTTATATTCTTCTAATCCTTACTGTACTTGATTTCCAGACAACAGATTGACAGATGATTAACAATTAGTGATGTATCAGAGTTTCTGGTTATGTGACTGTTGAACTGGGAGATTCTGTTATATCCAAAGCCTGGTACTCTTACTAAAAGCAGTTCTGTTAGTCATTCACATCTTCATAAATATTATTAGTATTTGTTTATTAACAATTTATTTTACCTGAAGGAAACAGAATGCAAAGTGAAAAAGTTGCAACTGAAATTAAAAAAACAATCAATTTAATGAACTATAAAATTTAAATACAAGTTTTTATGTATTAATTTAACCATGATACAGACATCTCTGTTATCTTTGTAATTCCAAATGTTCCAATGTCCTTTACTACAATATCTTAGGCTTTTAACTCCTTATTCCCTGGCAGAATCGTGTATTAAGAGTTCACTGACTGATATTGGTCTGTCCCGCCATCTTTAATTGTAATATTTAGCTGATTTATTCTTTCAGGTCCACCCATTGTCTAATAAGATTATTTCTAATGAAAATCCCCACAGTCTGTCAAGTTATTTCCGGTTCCTTCCTCTGACATTAGAATATTAACATGATTTTCTGCAAAAAAAAAGTTGGTTGATTCTCCTGTAAAGAGACTAAAAGGACTTCGTAGATAAGAAAATTAGAATAATTACGGCTTCTCTAGATGATTTAAATAGGGAAAGTCGTTCTGACAAGGTAAGTATTACGGTGATTAGGAAAAAATATCTGTCTATGTAAACATGTGGATTTCCTTTGAAATGAAAAATGCTACAGAGGCATTAGTCTACATCAGGCTAATATGAATTCATTATTAATCAATCAGCATTTTATTCAGTGGTCAGTGATGACGTTGGTGTGAAATATATCCATTCTGACAGTTTTATCCCCTGCAATATGAGTCTTTGTAATGCAAAAAAGATAATGGAACCAATTTACCCAGAGTCGCTGGGCAAATATATCGAATTAAAGTGGTGCTAACTGGTTCGCTCCATATTAGCGTCAGATGCACGGGTTACTCAAAAATCACCCGAGATTCAATATTGCATTTGCGCTAGTTTTAGCTCTGGATTTTAACGCCAAATAGCTGGCGTTAAAAACCTGCAGTGAGTAAATCCTTTTAACGGGATTTACCCAGATTCGCAAATGTGATATTGAATAGTGAAAGGATCATTTACCCATAGCAATAGCGGCTCTGGGTAAATGAACCTGAATCTGTTTATAATAGTCACTCAGGTATGTGACAGATCATGTGACTGTAGACTAATGGTTAGAGATGTCCGAACTTCGCAAAATCCGGTCCGCTCGAGAATCCGAGAATTTTCGGACCCATTAAAATGGAAAAAATCCTCGAAAATACGAGAAATCCTCGTAATTTCGAAAATTTGCGAAAATACAAGAAACCCTCGTAATTTTGAAAATTTTCGAAAATACGTATTTCTGAAAATACGGGAAATCCACGGTTCGGAAGTTCGGAAGGCGGAAAATCCGGAAAAATCCGTCGTTCGCGAACGGGATAAATCCGCGGTGGATCCTGGTTCGGGATCCGCGAACCGGCCATCCCTACTAATGGTACAGGGCAAGTACTTGTATGTTTGGACTCAGCTGATGGAAAGATTGGGAACTTGGTGTAATAGATTCCATTTATTCACAGAGAATGATAGGCTTTTAAGCAGCAATACAATAAGAAT
This sequence comes from Hymenochirus boettgeri, assembly GCA_019447015.1. Lineage (NCBI taxonomy): Eukaryota > Metazoa > Chordata > Amphibia > Anura > Pipidae > Hymenochirus > Hymenochirus boettgeri. The sequence continues at coordinate 6,209,304 of CM033470.1, forward strand.
GCAGAATGTAAGCAATTGGAATTGAAATGGATGTGCACAAATATTCTACTTTGTTTATGTGTATAATGCTTTTTAGTTATCATTAGAAATCATTAGTTGCACAGTATAGACAACTAAGCCACATTTATATTCATTCTGTATATATTATAATAATGTAAGTAACATAATATTTACAGTAAAGCATTAGTAAAAGGAAAATTCACTTTGTGCTTTTATACGGTCATGGAACATTTCTGTAGTTCTAATATCTTTGTATTAAACAGCGAGGGGTACATTATCCCCTATGCAATGCCTGGTCCTTTATTTAACATCTTCACTTAATATATCAGTCATTCAAATGGTCAATAAATGTTGCTTGCTGACTAGGACACTTGATACTTTAAAGACAAGGCCCATCTTCTCGGTCCTTGTGGCTATATCGCCCTCAGCAATAGGGACTATTCATTCACGTCTAAATGGGGTTCAGCACAATATGCTAATGTCAGTAATGCTTGGCCCACCACACAAGGCAGGGAATCTGCATATTCCTACATTATAAAGATTATTATTTTGGGCACACGGAGGTGCATATGTTGGATATAGAGGATAACTGGTTGGCCAGAAGAGTGAAAGAGGCCATCTAAGTCAGATTGAAGAAACTATTGTTGTATAGGAATGGGGGATTTCAACACTACCTTTCCATCTAATCTACTTCATCTAATTATAATTACTTACATCTAATTATAATGCTGTTTTATATCTTTACTCCAGCAAATATCTTTGTATATAAAGTCAAAAATCCTGGGTTAAGGATTTGAAAAATCTAAAAATTCTGCGTCAGTTAGGTTAACATTTCAGTATGTTCCAGGATCAGCCGTAGGAGTGAAACTTCTCAGTTTTGTTTATCTCTACTAGAGATGGCCGAAACTGTCAAGTTTTGTTCTGTATTCGGATTTACAGATCTTGGGAAAATCCTGAAGATCTGAAAATCCGAAAACGGAACATACTTTCGGGACTTCGGAGACCATTTTCGAGGTTATTTTCTAAAACAGCCTTGAATGTTCGATAATCCTTGAAAATATGATCGGAAACTTATTTCGAGTTTCTGAGTGTATTTTCGAGAATTATAGAACATTCGAGGCTATTTTCGATAATCCTTGTACGTACGGTAATTATAGAAAATAGGCTCCGGAGTCCCAGATCCCATCACTAATCTCCTGGACAAACCTACAAAGCAAACATCCAATGAGATGGAATTTCACGAGGAAGGTGAAAGTTGGCATTTTCACATTAACTATCCATCCAAATACAGAAACATATTGCAGCCCGTTAATAGACACTTTCGAATTTGTGACGATTCCCCCAGCTTTTCATTAAGCCCTTTCCATGGTTATGGCTAAACAATCCTTTGCTTTTCACAGTAAGACGCTCATTACCGTCTATATGTTTACGTATAGATCAGCAGAGAAGGTTTTTGACATTTGTTGGATAATGAAAACATGACATTTTGCTATGATCGCTAGGTTTAATATGCAATTATTTAAAACAAAAACCTTGGGCTGTCGGTGCGTTAAATTGCAGGTTTCCAAGGGTTGATCTGTGGTGTGTTTTTTCATACGCGCATTTATTGTTTTTGTTTGGTAAGTTTTGTACCGAGCGTGCAGCTGATGATTTACGTAGACAGCAGGCAGGCATTGGAATACTGGGCATGAAAATGTAACAAGGGAATGAGAGTCAGAGAGCGAGAGAGGTGGGAGGAATGAGGATGCCTAACCAAGTTCCCATGGGGCATGGAAGGTTTTTATGGTTGGAATAATAAATTATCTTGGCCTGAAGAGAATGATCATGAGAATAATTCAGGAGAACTGTGTCTCTAAATTGGGCCACCAATGCTTTATCTTTTCAAGACATTTCTTTAAAGCAAAGGGAATTCCAAATACATTTTCATGTTTTGCTTCTTTTATTTGCGGACTTCGGTCTTCCTCCCTGTACAGGTGGATAATATTCTATATTGAATGTCTCAGAGTCAACAAGTCTTGTAGAAATATTCCACAGTAAACAGCAATGGATTGTATATTGCTACAGGTTCGCTCCAAAAAGAAATCTGGATGGATAATGTTATATATTGAAAAATCTTACAAACAGTAGCAATGCGTCCCCTTTTACCTGTAATCATTAGAATAAAACAAGTGCAAAGACCTTGGGTGAACCGCCTTTTATTCATAGAGTAAAGCTTTACATTCATTGAATGGCGATTATCCCATGTGTATAACTGTGTGTTGGTCGTTTTTTGTTATTGTGACCTTGCCGTGTGTTACTCTATGGATACAAGCAGGATCACCCATTGAGATTTGAAAGTCTCTTTATTTGTTTTATCCTAAAAGGACATGTCCACCCCCCATGTCCACCCCCAAAACTAGAATTTAAGCCCATACTGGTCCCACTATGTAGTGTTTAAATCCTTACCTTACATCTCTGTTCCAAATACTTCTCATGCAGTGCTTGTTCAAGTCCAGGAAATTGAAAGCGGACTGCACATGGTAAAAAGTTTAATTTAGGGATGGAGATTCCATTTAACTGCTATACCTCCAAGATTGGTTGTACTATACAAGTCACAGAGGTCTTTAATATTCAGATAACCTACCCCCTTAATGGATCCCTATGGGACCCAAGTAGCCGATAATATCCTTATAATCGGCGCGCTACTACGTAGTAGCGCACCGATTATAACCAGGAAGTGCAGTACAACACAACCACCCCCCAGCCTCACCCCTTAACTCCTGCTCACGGCTGCCCATGGCTAACACTTACATTTTTAGATGAAGAGGAAGCCGCCATCACCTTTGCTATATAAACCGGAGTTGAGCTGCACCAGTAAATGTAAGTATCCAACCGATAGCCGCATTCTGTCCGGTTTCACTCTTCTCGCGCATTAATCCCCAGCCTCTATGACCGCGACCGCATCACACAGATTAATGCGCGAGAAGAGTGAAACCGGACAGAATGCGGCTATCGGTTGGATACTTACATTTACTGGTGCAGCTCAACTCCGGTTTTTATAGCAAAGGTGATGGCGGCTTCCTCTTCATCTAAAAATGTAAGTGTTCGCCAAGGGCAGGAGTGAGCAGGAGTTAAGGGGTGAGGCTGTTTTTTTTTTTTTTTTTAGTCCTGAGCAGGGGGAGGGTGCCGTGACAGGCTTGTGGAGGGTGATGGGGGTTGGGGGTGGCTTTTCCATAGAGAGAGTGCCCTGTCATAGTTAGTGCACATGGAGGTGGGGAGGGAGGGGGTTCTTCCATTACATTGCCAGTGTGCCATAGGCTCACAGGTCGGTCTTTGTATTAGGGTGAAGGGGTAGGTTATAATGGATATTGTACCCCCTACTGTAAATTATACGGATATCAAAAGTCACCGAGGAGTTCCGTGACCATATAAAAGCACGCTCCCGCAGGCCGAGCGCCTTTTAATACGGTCACGGAACTCCTCGGTGACTTCTAATATCCTTATAATTTACAGTAGGGGATACATTATCCACTATATATTATTCATTTTCTCAAACTCAAAAAATTAGGCGATGCTGTTTTGTTTCTGCTTAAGAGTAAAACTATTGGCTGGTACAGATAAAATTTGGTGCCACAAATAATGGTGGCATTAGACACGGCAATAGGATCCCCTTACAGGGTGATTTTTGCTGTGTGTACGGTGCCCTCCATTAGTGATGGCACGGTTTGCGGATCCGAACCCGGATCCGCGGCGGATTTCCCTCATTCGAGAACGGCGGATATCGCGGATTTTCCGGATTTCCGCCTTCCGAACATTTCCGAGCCGCATTTTCGAAAATTTTCTAAATTACGAGGATTTCTCATATTTTAGAAGAATTTTTCGTTTTAATGGGTTTTAATGGGATCCTCGAGCGGACCGGATTTTGCGAAGTTCGGACATCTCTACCCTCCATTTGTATCAACCCTATTGGTATTGGCAACATTTCCGGTCTATCGATAATCTCTCACGTTAATCTTGATCCATCTATGGCCTCCTTACTGAAGTTGGGATAATATTGTTCAATAGAATGATATAAAATAGTCTCATATTAATATGCTGGCGTATCTTTCTAATGTGTGATTTAAGGAAAAAAAACAACAAGGGTTGCAAACATTTTCCTGTGCTATGAATTTACAATAACCAATCTAATTACATCTAATTACATCATCTGATTGGTTACTGCAAATTCATAGCAAAAGCAAATCTGTATCTGTATCAGCGCTAAAAAAAAGAGCAACTCTGTATCTATTTCTGTATCAGCGCTAAAATACTTAAAAGTCAAATGATAAGTTAAGTCCAGGTGACTCTCCGTGTCTGTACTGCTATATTTGCAACCTACAAAATGTTATGTTTCCTAAAAATGTATTTTATTGTTGTTGCTGTTCCTCCCTTTTTCCCAAGCTCCTCTACTTCTAGTAAAACCTCCCTGTGAGCCAAATCCTTATTTAGCACACTCCATATAGCCCTTAATGGGGCTTCATTTACCCCCAGCAAAGAATCATGGGAAACAGGAAGAATGGAATCATCAGTAGTTGGTTTTAAAGTATTTATCATCTTTCAAAAATGAAAATGTACAGATCCTGAATGTATGAGATCCCCTGATCTTAATTTGTGTGTTGTTGTAGTTCAACTATGCTCAATGCTGATCCAACCTTTACGCCCTATGAGCAGTGCTACGGGTATGATATAGCAGGAACGGAGCATTTGTAAATTGTGGATGTTGCAGTAAGTCTTTATGATGATATATAAAACAGTCATTCTTTTTATGTTGCCACGCTGGTTTTCATCTGGAAGGTATGTAAATAATCTGCTTATTCCTTTCTTTACTTGTCATAAAAAATGTATGATTTTCTCCCTGACTCTTTAAAATTGCATTCATCTTGCTGATGTGTTAACTTCATTATAAAAGACCTCGGGAATTGATGAGATTTACTGTACACCTTGGGATCCCTGGTGAGAGTCTGTGAAAGTAGCCAGGGATTAACCCTGTGCCTCCCTGTCTTTTTATTTGAAGTGGTTTTCAGTTAACTATGAGACTCTAGGAGAGAGTTAAGGTTCGTACACACGTACAATTTTGCCAACGATCCACGACCCCCCACCCAGAGCGCTACATGCGCTGAACGGCTGTTTTGGGTGAGACTCGTTGGGGTCGTGGCTTGCTTGCAAATTGAGCGTGTGTATGAACCTTTACAGTTTATGTTTAAAGGGCATGTCCACCCCAAAACTATAATCCCCCCTACTACTGGCCCCATTGTGTAGTGTAGTTTAATACTTACCTCACATCCCAGCTCCATATGGTTCTCCTGTAGTCCCCCCCCAAAGTCCAACAAAACGCCCACCAGGAGTACTGCAGAGTTCATATAGGACTCTGCCTCCTGTTTCCCCTCCGGGAGAAGTTTGGCATGCATACTGCAGCCCTTCTCCCCCTCCCTCCAGATTTAGATTCCCTCCCCCTAGCGTAAAATCCTTTATATATAACATTCCCCCTGTCCCCCCATCCCCAACCGCTATAGTTTTAAGTTCAGAAAGTGCCCCAAACATTACTTACCTTCCCTCTTTCCTCCGCCGCACTGAACTCCCGGCAGCCGCGTCCGTGATTGGCTGCCGCTTAGCGGCATGGGTATTGTAGTTCAGCAGCAGCAGGTTAGATCCTTAAATACTGTTGATTTATATTTTGTTCTCATGCATTGTCTGGGACCTCGTTTTTATATCAGGCCATCAGTGGCGTATGTATGTTAAAAGATTCGGGGCACGTGCCCCGGATCTTTCGCTCGGTGCCCCGAATCTCTTTAGTAACCCTTTAAAGCGTGGTGCCCCGAATCTCTGCCGGCGCATAGCCATGACGTCACCGTGCCACGCCACTTTGTAGGCGGCGGCGGCGCGCAAGTAGGGACAGGGACGGACTGTCTGGCTGCAGTGGCTGCCTATGCCTAGGATGCGCAGTGCACTCTGACTCTGAGTCTCCGAGTCTTACCTATGGGGAGTGACGAGTGAGACGAGGAGGAGTCTGGAGGACTCAATACATTCCTGGGCTGGCCTGGCTCCCTAGCTGAGAGAGACGCTGACACTCTGCAGTCTGCATGAAAAAGTAGGCGGGGCCGATACGCCAGTAGGGGCTGGGCCTGGGTTTACCAAGTTGGGACTCTGGGAGCCTGGGGCTGCCTATAAAGGCGTTAGCTTCACCTTTCTTGCTTCTCTCTTTGGCGCCAAAAGCAGCAGGGAAGGAAGAGGGCAGCACCGCAGGGGCAGGTAAGATCGGATTCATTCATTCAGCCATTTTTCAATTTTAAATTTTCAGTCATTCCTAAAAAACAACTTATGCTGCCTGCTTGTGCTTGTGCCTGGTATTTGATTAATATACATTATTGTGTGACCTAAAAAATTTCACGCTACGTGCGGCGAAAATAAGCCTTTATGTGTTTTATGGGTGTGGGTAATTGGGGGCATGACAGGGGGCGTGGCAGGGGCGTGACCTAAAAAATGTTGCGCTGCGCTCGGCGAATGGTGCCCATAAGTGCCCCGGATCTTTCACAGCTCTAGATACGCCCCTGCAGGCCATGTTGAATTCCCGCACGGCATGTCGCCATGACAGGTATCATAATATCTGTTTCCACCCTTCCCTCCTGGAAAAATCAACTAGGGGGCGGGGGACTGACAATGCAGAAAAATCAGTTCTTCAAACAAAAATGTACAAATTCATATGTAAAAATCACCAGGATGATCCACTATGTCACTGAACAGGACCAACAATGTAACTTACCCCCAGAAGCAACAATTAGAATCACCCCTGTCCCTGCACCGATCCCCCCCTGACATTGTACATGTGGTTTTCACCAGTTTTGTTTGTCTGTTTTAGTAAAGGAAATCCTGTATTTACCACATCAAGTAATAAAGTACATTTCAGTAGAATTTCTTATTTTCTTTCAGACCTTGGCAGCAACAGAACATCTCTGACCCCTAAACCAACCTTACATTGTAAGTTTATGTCTTAATCACATCCCTGTTGCACCCATGAGCAGGTCGATGGGCTGTGGTCTATAGCTTTACAGCGGGCGGCTTGGCATTAAGCAGAATTTAGATACTGAAGCCAAGAACAAAATTGTGTGATATAAAAAGATCTTTATGGATAGGAAAGAATATCCGCAACGCAAACTTACACTGTCTACTCAAGAGAAAGTCAATGAAAAAGTCCAGACTGCATTTAATAAATTCAATAACTGGCTCTACCCACCTCAGTCTCCCATGAGGTATAAAACAAGGTGATGCACTTTATTCTGTACCCCAGCCTTTATTATAGATAGGAAAGGTTGAAAATAACAGATATTTTGGATGTGGACCCATACACATGGCAATACTGGTATTTAGTATTGGTCAGAAATTTGTACATGAATTGTATTCATACAAACATCGATACACAATCCAGTGATGGTATGATATTGGAATATCCCAATTTATACCATAAATATATTATATGTCGCCGCATCTGTGGACTGTTGGCCATTAGAGACAAACGAAACCAGCAAAAGTTCACCAGAAGTTCCTAACGTATTGAAATCCAAAAATCCAATTAATTTGTGGTATATACTGTAGGTACATTCAGGAGAATATAGTAGGTCGATGGGGAGGGGTAGGGATTACCGGTTCGCGGATCCGAACCCGAATTTATCCCGTTCGCGAACGGCGGATTTTTCTGGATTTTCCGCCTTCCGAACTTCTGAACCGCGGATTTCTCGTATTCTCGAAAATTTTCGAAATTACGAGGATTTCTTGTATTTTCGAGGATTTTTTTTATATTTTAAAGGGTCCGCTCGCGGATTTTCGAATTTTTACATTTTTTCGAAAATTCGCGGATCCTCGATCGGTCCGGATTTTGCGAAGTTTGGACATCTCTAGGGAGGGGGAGTTTGACTCTTCTTATGGTCAATTTTAGATATTGTATGGGGTGGACATTAGTTGGATAACATGAATGTATCATCTTCTCCTTGGTCGTCAAAGATGTTTAGTCATTTACAAAATCTGGTTTAATCCTCTCTCACTCATATATTTTGTTTGTTGAGTTAGTAAAACCTTTAATAACCTTCATGAAGTTTGCGTGAAAGGTGCTTCGATTCCTGCTAAAACAAGTCCCTAACACGGGTTTTATTTAGATATCCGTACGGTTCGGTTGTATAAAATTCAGCCATGTCTAACTAGAAAACTCCCTTGAGATCTACATCAAATTTGAGACATTTAGCAGCAGATGTAAACCACAGAGGTTTGTTTCTTGAGTCTAGACATACGTTTAACTGCTTCGTACACATCTGCTAGGTGTTTGCCGTAGGGAGTCACAGGAGATAAGTAACGGAAAATGTTAAACAGGATGATATCCTTCAAAAGTCACAGGAATTGTTGTATCTACTTAGCAAAAAGGAATGTCATACTGCTGGAAGACTTCTTCCTGTAATGAACGTTTTGCTTTTTATCTATACATATCGGTGAGATGATTTTCAAATGGTGTTTTTTTTTATTTTTTTATTTGGGCAAGTTGGACCCCAAACTAGATTTTGTATAAAGCTAAATTACCTCCCACACCAAATTACCCAGACTGAAACACTTTCCTTGCTCCCAGGTAAGGAGATATTCAAGTATGCTCCCAGGGGCATAACTACAGGGGGAACAGTGGGAGCAACCGCAGGGTGGCCGAGGAGCCAATGGGGCCCCATCTTCTTATTTTTCCTATAACATATATAGCCTTCTCCCAAAACACAATAGGGATTAAGCACTGATAGGGGTCCCATCATAGTTTTGCTGTAGGGCCCAGTGATTACTAATTACGCCCCTGTCTACTCCACGACTGTCTCCTCCACTGCACTTACATGATGACTCAAGTAACATATGACACCACTGTTGCGATGTGCTACATGCAGCAGTTTGATGCGGTAGCAAAGTGCATTACCATTACATTAAAATTCCATGTGAACTTAACGTGTGATATCTTGGAACCCTGATTTATTAAACCTTGTACATCGTCACATGATGTGGAGACCATAATCTATTAGTCACTCGATGCATCACGTAGGGAAACAGGAGAAGGAGGGATAAGGGGAAGATCTCATTTAAAACACATTTCTTAACCTTTATTGGCATCAATTTCTAGAAAATACTTTCATTTCATAGGAGGTATCATTTCCAGTTATGTGTTTCCCAGCAATGGTAATTATCGTCTAGATCCAGTAAAACCGGCTAAAGCCATTTGTTTTGTAAAAAGATAGCAGGAGGCCATGCCTAGCGATGCAGACGCCTTTCCAGGGTGAAGCCTTCACCAAGATCATTTCTAGAGTTGGACAAGGGGTTAAGCAGAACTAATGTTCACTATACTGTATAATCTAAACGAATATGGGAACTTTCCATCTTCTGAATGGTATAATAGAAATCTAGGACCACTGTAAGTTTTAGAGAAGATGGTTCCCTAAGTAAGACCAGGACTCTTGTGCTGAACCATCTAAAGGACATTTTATGAAGGCTACAGGTTTTAACCTCAATGAAACTGTGTAATATTATTTCTGTCTTGGCCTTCTAAAGCAAGACGTGTTTCTTTGGCACTGCGATGAATGTGTCATTCCCAGCCTCTGACATTCCTTTTCCCTCCGCTGATGGATGCTGCACAGGAGTCGAATATATCCAAACTGTCATGTGAAAGCACATTGAGTGCAGACTATTCCCTGTCACTACACAATGAACTATACACATCCGACTGATGCAATAGTAAAGCGCAGCTTGTAATGGGTGCTGGAGGGAAGGAACGATCTTTTACTCCAATTCTTCAATGGCTATTAGACATCAAGCTGAACAGCCCAGGCTGATTGTAATGGGGTGGGGAGAAGTCTGATAAAAAAAAACTAACCTTATAACAATATGTCTACCGTGACACATAGACTAGAGGACTTCAAAGAGAAAAGCAACAAATACACACACACAGCATTACATTACTGAATGGGAAAATGTACTCTGGGTACTACTCATGTATTATAAGGATAATGTATCCCCTACTGTAAATTATAAGGATATTAGAAGTCACTGAGGAGTTCTATGTCTATATAAAGGTACAAGGACACAGACTGAGTTATACAGGGAACTCTGGGTACCATCTGGTTACCACTCTGTATTATAAGGATAATGTATCCCCTACTGTAAATTATAAGGATATCGAGAAGTCACTGAGGAGTTCTGTGTCTATATAAAGGTACAAGGACGCAGACTTAGTTATACAGGGAACTCTGGGTACCACTCATGTATTATAAGGGATAATGTATCCCCTACTGTAAATTATAAGGATATTAGAAGTCACTGAGGAGTTCTGTGTCCATAAAAAGGTACAAGGACACAGACTGAGTTATACAGGGAACTCTGGGTACCCATCATGTATTATAAGGATAATGTACCCCTACTGTAAATATAAGGATATTAGAAGTCACTGAGAAGTTCTATGTCTATATAAAGGTACAAGGACACAGACTGAGTTATACAGGGAACTCTGGGTACCACTCATGTATTATAAGGATAATGTATCCCCTACTGTAAATTATAAGGATATCAGAAGTCACTGAGGAGTTCTGTGTCTATATAAAGGTACAAGGACGCAGACTTAGTTACAGGGAACTCTGGGTACCACTCATTGTATTATAAGGGATAATGTATCCCCTACTGTAAATTATAAGGATATTAGAAGTCACTGAGGAGTTCTGTGTCCATATAAAGGTACAAGGACCAGCCAGAGTTATACAGGGAACTCTGGTACCACTTATGTATATATAGGAAAGTATGTCCCCTACTGTAAATTATAAGGATATCAGAAGTCACTCAGGAGTTCTGTGTCTATATAAAGGTACAAGGACGCAGACTTAGTTTAACAGGGAACTCTGAGTACCACCATGTATTATAAGGGATAAGTGTATCCCCTACTGTAAATTATAAGGATATTAGAAGTCACTGAGGAGTTCTATGTCTATATAAAGGTACAGGACACAGACTGAGTTATACAGGGAATTCTGGGTACCACCACATGTATTATAAGGGATAATAATCCCCTACTGTAAATTATAAGGATATTAGAAGTCACTGAGGAGTTCTGTGTCTATATAAAGGTACAAGGACACAGACTGAGTTATACAGGGAACTCTAGGTACCACTCATGTATTATAAGGGATAATGTATCCCCTACTGTAAATTATAAGGATATTAGAAGTCACTGAGGAGTTATGTGTCCATATAAAGGTACAGGCACGGACTGAATTAATAGGGAACCTTGGGTACCACTCATGTATTATAGGGATAATGTATCCCCTACTGAAATTATAGGATATTAGAAGTTACTGAGGAGTTCTGTGTCTATATAAATGTACAAGGACACAGGCTGTGTTATACAGGGAAACTCTGGGTACCACTCATGTATTATAAGTGTTAATGAACAGATTATGGAATTCCAATATACTCTTTACATATATTTATAAAGAATTGCACTTTTTTGATACAATAACTAGATTGTAAGTTCTATGGGGCAGGGACCTCCTTTCCTCTTGTGGCAAGGCTCTAGCACTTTATTTATATAATTTATCATTTACATATTTATGTACTGAACTTATTTATGCTTTTGTTCCCCTTGTTTGACTTTTTTTGTGTATTTTTTTTTGTACAGCGCTGTGTCCCCAAGTGGCGCTATATAAATAAACATATTACATACATACTGTATAATCGTATTGTTATAATGTACATTGCTGCGTCCCCAAGTGGGGCTATATAAATAAACATACATACATACTGTATAATCTGTATTGTTATAATGTACAGCGCTGTGTCCCCAAGTGGCGCTATATAAATAAACATATACATACATACTGTATAATCTGTATTGTTATAATGTACAGCGCTGTGTACCCAAGTGGCGCTATTAATATAAACATATACATACATACTGTATAATCTGTATTGTTATATGTTACAGCGCTGTGTACCCAAGTGGCGCTATATAAATAAACATATACATCATACTGTATAATCTGTATTGTTATAATGTACAGCGCTGTGTACCCAAGTGGCGCTATATAAATAAACATATACATACATACTGTATATTCTGTATGTTATAACATACAGCGCTGCGTCCCCAAGTGGCGCTATATAAATAAACATATACATACATACTGTATAATCTGTTTGTTATAATGTACAGCGCTGTGTCCCCAAGTGGCCTATATAATAAACATATACATACATACTGTATAATCTGTATTGTTATAATGTACAGCGCTGTGTACCCAAGTGGCGCTATATAAATAAACATATACATACTGTATAATCTGTATTGTTATAATTTACAGCGCTGTGTCCCTAGTGGCGCTATAAATAAACATATACATCATACTGTATAATCTGTATTGTTATAATGTACACGCTGTGTACCCAAGTGGCGCTATATAAAAAACATATACATACAATCTGTATAATCTGTATTGTTATAATGTACACTCGCTGTGTACCCATGGGAGCTATATAAATAAACATAAACTACATACTGTATAATCTGTATTGTTATAATGTACAGCGCTGTGTCCCCAGTGGCGCTATATAAATAAACATATACATACATACTGTATAATCTGTATTGTTATATGTACAGTGCTGCGTCCCCAAGTGGCGCTATATAAATAACATATACATACATACTGTATAATCTGTATGTTTTATAATTGTACAGTCTGTCCCCAAGTGGTGCTATATAAACATATACATACATACTGTATAATCTGTATTGTTATAATGTACACGCTGCGTCCCCAAGTGGCGCTATATAATAAACATATACATACATACTGTATAATCTGTATTGTTATAATGTACAGTGCTGTGTCCCCAAGTGGTGCTATATAAATAAACATACATACATACTGTATATCTGTATTGTTATAATGTACAGCGCTGCGTCCCCAAGTGGCGCTATATAAATAAACATATACATACATACTGTATAATCTGTATTGTTATAATGTACACCGCTGTGTCCCCAATGGTGCTATATAAATAAACATATACATACATACTGTATAATCTGTATTGTATAAATGTACAGCGCTGTGTCCCCAAGTAGCGCTATATAAATAAACATATCCATACATACTGTATATCTGTATTGTTTATAATGTACAGCGCGTGTTCCCAAGTGGCGCTATATAAATAAACATAACATACATCTGTATAATCTGTATTGTTATAATGTACCGCTGTGTACCCAAGTGGCGCTATATAAATAAACATATACTACATACTGTATAATCTGTATTGTTTAATGTACAGCCGCGCGTCCCCAAGTGGCGCTTAATAAATAAACTATATATACATACATACATACATACATACATACATACATACAATATGGTTAATTGTTTGCTACAGTATCTATTCCTACAGTAACTGCCAGAAGTGTTCCCGGTCAGCTAGTGAATGAAGTCATTTACCCCCCTGACTAATTCGATATAAATCCTAATCCAAGAAAGTCTGTGTAACATTAAAGTTACACTTTTTAATATCAAAAAAAATCCTTTAAAAAGTAGCAACATTGCATATTGCTAACTGCAAACTTCTTCTAGCAATTTCATCGATTACCCAGATGAAGTGCTAAATATATTGTAGCCTTTTAGAACTCAAAGACAAGAAAGTATCCCCTAGTTAGGAAGTGTAACCAATTAAACTGTGTAATTGGGTCTTTAATCACTCTGACCACGGTATATTGAGTTGGACACGAATCTTTTTTTAGATGGACTGTATAATCTCTTGTGTTTTGATCTCTTCGAACTATACAGAATTTATCATTTCTCTATTGGTTTGCTGATTCCTTGAAATCTTTCTGTTCCCACTAAAGCTGGGTACACACAGTAACGATTTCTGAAAGATGACAGATGATCTGCAAGATCCTGTCTGCCATCTTTCAAAGATCTGCATCCTATAGGGAGAACGCTCGGGACTGTGTGTTTCCATCGGCCGCGCTAGACTCCCTATAGATGTCTGCACGGCCGATGGAAATTTTCGGCCTTTCCCGAACGAGCGTACGGCCACCCGATCGTTCGCGGCCGCGCGCTCATTCGGGAAACAAACGTACACCAGTAACGATAAGCCCCGATACGTCGGATCCGACGGTATCGGGGCTTATCGTTACTGTGTGTACCCAGCTTAAGTCAGATCCCAATGTCATTTATATACATAGCAAAAACCTGGAGCCAATGGGGAAACATGTGACATTTGGTGATGCCTCAATACAATTAAACATCCACTCTGCACCTCCTGCTATTGAATTTCTATTGGTTCTGTAAATAATAATAAGAATATGACCTACATTACAGCTTCTCAGGCTGAATGCTCCCTTTATCCATCACAAAGTGATACTTGTATCTTACTGGAAATCTTGAACACCCAATAATAGGATTGTGAAGAGTATAACAGACATTGAGTTCAGGAAATTACAAACAAACACCATAGATTGGGAACTTAGATTTTCAGTGTATGGATCGTAGAAACATTTACTTTAAAGACAGAGGGAGTTAATACAATATTTCTATGATGTCATCTGGACTCATATTATTGTTATTGTACAAAGTACTTTTTGTTTTAGACTTAAACAACAACTTTTTAATAGAAAATTAAAATAAAAAGTTATAACACTAAAGTATAGTCAAAGTAATTTGAAGGATTGGCACGTAGTAAAGTGAAGAAACTTTTATTGAACCATCAACATAACACACACAAGGTTTTGGGTGGCTCCTCCCCCTTCATCAGGCAGCTGATGAAGGGGGAGGAGCCCCCCAAAACGTTGTGCTTGTGTTACCTCTCGCTAACAAGAAACATCCATAGCCACTTATTATATATGACTTAAATTACAGAGAAATATGTTCACTCATACTTCCCCTTTAACAAAATCTGCTCCTTTTATCTGTTATGGTCGGTATATGGTATAGGTAGTGCTAGTGTTAACAAATTGGCTTAGCAACACACACAAAAGCTCACAATGAACATACATTCATAAATATAAATGAAGCAACAATTATTTGCGTTGCATATATAAAGTAACATCAAGAAAAGCTTGCTTGCTACACACATGCATGCATGATTTGGTGATTGCTCTTGCGTCGACCAATTACACATTACAAAATGGACCAATCGTGAGCGTGAAATCACATGATAGCAATGCACACATATACCACCTCTCTGTACATAGGAATTTTTCAGTAAACGTCTAATTAAGACCATCATTGTGGTGGCGTTACAAACGCTCAAAATATCACGTTAAAGTCACGCATTAAAGGTGTTAAAATTTGGTACATTACTTGCGTTGTCTAGACTTGCAAAGCTAATGAGAATATTGCAGCATCGGAACTTACATCTAAAAGTCACGTTAATGTGTTGATAAATCCCCGTTAAGACATTCATTGTAACTTTAAGGCACAATTTTGCGATAGCGGCTCTCGGTACATAGCCCTATTGTCTCTTTTAAAGGCACAAGTGGGACAATCCAATATTTAAGGGAAAGGGGAAACTGGAAACCCCAGTAAACCACAACCTCTTAATATCACAAATGTGCTTGTTCAAACTATAGTTACAAATAATCCACCTTTAGCCATAATCACAATCTGTACATTAATAATATAAGCCTTTCACATAAACTCCTTAAGGTAATAAATGAAACAGCTATAAAACCAGCCCATAAAGTTCCTTATAAAACCCAGTCCCAATTAAAAGCAAATCTAGATGTTACAGCAGGATACAAGAAACTGGAGCCTCTAGTATTATTGCAACATATATGCCTCCTTACCTTTATTTTATACCCAATCATACCCAAGTCTACCACCAATGGCAAATTTTAGCTATTGTTTCCACTTGGACTTTATTACAGGGTAGTTCAACTTACATGACCTATATTCACGAAATTCTGGCAGGGTTAGTCTAATAAAAACAATAGTAAATTATAAGGATATTAGAAGTCACTGAGGAGTTCTGTGTCCATATAAAGGTACAAGGACACAGACAGAGTTATACAGGGAACTCTGGGTACCACTTATGTATTATAAGGATAATGTATCCCCTACTGTAAATTATAAGGATATCAGAAGTCACTCAGGAGTTCTGTGTCTATATAAAGGTACAAGGACGCAGACTTAGTTATACAGGGAACTCTGAGTACCACTCATGTATTATAAGGGATAATGTATCCCCTACTGTAAATTATAAGGATATTAGAAGTCACTGAGGAGTTCTGTGTCTATATAAAGGTACAAGGACACAGACCAGAGTTATACAGGGAACTCTGGTACCACTTATGTTTATTATAGGAAAGTATCCGTCCCCTACTGTAAATTATAAGGATATCAGAAGTCACTCAGGAGTTCTGTGTCTATATAAAGGTACAAGGACGCAGACTTAGTTATACAGGGAACTCTGAGTACCACCATGTATTATAAGGGATAATGTATCCCCTACTGTAAATTATAAGGATATTAGAAGTCACTGAGGAGTTCTATGTCTATATAAAGGTACAAGGACACAGACTGAGTTATACAGGGAATTCTGGGTACCACCCATGTATTATAAGGGATAATGAATCCCCTACTGTAAATTATAAGGATATTAGAAGTCACTGAGGAGTTCTGTGTCTATATAAAGGTACAAGGACACAGACTGAGTTATACAGGGAACTCTAGGTACCACTCATGTATTATAAGGGATAATGTATCCCCTACTGTAAATTATAAGGATATTAGAAGTCACTGAGGAGTTATGTGTCCATATAAAGGTACAGGACACGACTGAATTAATAGGGAACCTTGGGTACCACTCATGTATTATAGGGATAATGTATCCCCTACTGAAATTATAGGATATTAGAAGTACTGAGGAGTTCTGTGTCTATATAAATGTACAAGGACACAGCTTGTTATACAGGGAAACTCTGGGTACCACTCATGTATTATAAGTGTTAATGAACAGATTATGGAATTCCAATATACTCTTTACATATATTTATAAAGAATTTGCACTTTTTTGATACAATAACTAGATTGTAAGTTCTATGGGGCAGGGACCTCCTTTCCTCTTGTGGCAAGGCTCTAGCACTTTATTTATATAATTTATCATTTACATATTTATGTACTGAACTTATTTATGCTTTTGTTCCCCTTGTTTGACTTTTTTGTGTATTTTTTTTGTACAGCGCTGTGTCCCCAAGTGGCGCTATATAAATAAACATATACATACATACTGTATAATCGTATTGTTTATAATGTACATTGCTGCGTCCCCAAGTGGGCCTATATAAATACATCATACATACATACTGTATAATCTGTATTGTTTAATGTACAGCGCTGTGTCCCCAAGTGGCGCTATATAAATAAACATATACATACATACTGTATAATCTGTATTGTTATAATGTACAGCGCTGTGTACCCAAGTGGCGCTATTAATATAAACATATACATACATACTGTATAATCTGTATTGTTATATTTACAGCGCTGTGTACCCAAGTGGCGCTATATAAATAAACATATACATCACTACTGTATAATCTGTATTGTTATAATGTACAGCGCTGTGTACCCAAGTGGCGCTATATAAATAAACATATACATACATACTGTATATTCTGATGGTTATAACATACAGCGCTGCGTCCCCAAGTGGCGCTATATAAATAAACATATACATACATACTGTATAATCTGTTTGTTATAATGTACAGCGCTGTGTCCCCAAGTGGCCTATATAAATAAACATATACATACATACTGTATAATCTGTATTGTTTATAATGTACAGCGCTGTGTACCCAAGTGGCGCTATATAAATAAACATATACATACATGTATAATCTGTATTGTTATAATTTACAGCGCTGTGTCCCAAGTGGCGCTATAAATAAACATATACATCATACTGTATAATCTGTATTGTTATAATGTACACGCTGTGTACCCAAGTGGCGCTATATAAATAAACATATACATACAATCTGTATAATCTGTATTGTTATAATGTACACTCGCTGTGTACCCATGGGAGCTATATAAATAAACATAAACTACATACTGTATAATCTGTATTGTTATAATGTACAGCGCTGTGTCCCCAGTGGCGCTATATAAATAAACATATACATACATACTGTATAATCTGTATTGTTTATGTACAGTGCTGCGTCCCCAAGTGGCGCTATATAAATAACATATACATACATACTGTATAATCTGTATGTTTTATAATTGTACAGTCTGTCCCCAAGTGGTGCTATATAAAACATATACATACATACTGTATAATCTGTATTGTTATAATGTACACGCTGCGTCCCCAAGTGGCGCTATATAATAAACATATACATACATACTGTATAATCTGTATTGTTATAATGTACGTGCTGTGTCCCCAAGTGGTGCTATATAAATAAACTATACATACATACTGTATATCTGTATTGTTATAATGTACAGCGCTGCGTCCCCAAGTGGCGCTATATAAATAAACATATACATACATACTGTATAATCTGTATTGTTTAATGTACACCGCTGTGTCCCCAATTGGTGCTATATAATAAACATATACATACATACTGTATAATCTGTATTGTATAAATGTACAGCGCTGTGTCCCCAAGTGCGCTATAATAAAAAACATATCCATACATACTGTATATCTGTATTGTTTATAATGTACAGCGCGTGTTCCCCAAGTGGCGCTATATAAATAAACATAACATACATACTGTATAATCTGTATTGTTATAATGTACCGCTGTGTACCCAAGTGGCGCTATATAAATAAACATATACTACATACTGTATAATCTGTATTGTTTAATGTACAGCCGGCGTCCCCAAGTGGCGCTTATAAATAAACTATATATACATACATACATACATACATACATACATACATACAATATGGTTAATTGTTTGCTACAGTATCTATTCCTACAGTAACTGCCAGAAGTGTTCCCGGTCAGCTAGTGAATGAAGTCATTTACCCCCTGACTAATTCGATATAAATCCTAATCCAAGAAAGTCTGTGTAACATTAAAGTACACTTTTTAATATCAAAAAAAATCCTTTAAAAAGTAGCAACTTGCATATTGCTAACTGCAAACTTCTTCTAGCAATTTCATCGATTACCCAGATGAAGTGCTAAATATATTGTAGCCTTTTAGAACTCAAAGACAAGAAAGTATCCCCTAGTTAGGAAGTGTAACCAATTAAACTGTGTAATTGGGTCTTTAATCACTCTGACCACGGTATATTGAGTTGGACACGAATCTTTTTTTAGATGGACTGTATAATCTCTTGTGTTTTGATTCTCTTCGAACTATACAGAATTTATCATTTCTCTATTGGTTTGCTGATTCCTTGAAATCTTTCTGTTCCCACTAAAGCTGGGTACACACAGTAACGATTTCTGAAAGATGACAGATGATCTGCAAGATCCTGTCTGCCATCTTTCAAAGATCTGCATCCTATAGGGAGAACGCTCGGGACTGTGTGTTTCCATCGGCCGCGCTAGACTCCCTATAGATGTCTGCACGGCCGATGGAAATTTTCGGCCTTTCCCGAACGAGCGTACGGCCACCCGATCGTTCGCGGCCGCGCGCTCATTCGGGAAACAAACGTACACCAGTAACGATAAGCCCCGATACGTCGGATCCGACGGTATCGGGGCTTATCGTTACTGTGTGTACCCAGCTTAAGTCAGATCCCAATGTCATTTATATACATAGCAAAAACCTGGAGCCAATGGGGAAACATGTGACATTTGGTGATGCCTCAATACAATTAAACATCCACTCTGCACCTCCTGCTATTGAATTTCTATTGGTTCTGTAAATAATAATAAGAATATGACCTACATTACAGCTTCTCAGGCTGAATGCTCCCTTTATCCATCACAAAGTGATACTTGTATCTTACTGGAAATCTTGAACACCCAATAATAGGATTGTGAAGAGTATAACAGACATTGAGTTCAGGAAATTACAAACAAACACCATAGATTGGGAACTTAGATTTTCAGTGTATGGATCGTAGAAACATTTACTTTAAAGACAGAGGGAGTTAATACAATATTTCTATGATGTCATCTGGACTCATATTATTGTTATTGTACAAAGTACTTTTTGTTTTAGACTTAAACAACAACTTTTTAATAGAAAATTAAAATAAAAAGTTATAACACTAAAGTATAGTCAAAGTAATTTGAAGGATTGGCACGTAGTAAAGTGAAGAAACTTTTATTGAACCATCAACATAACACACACAAGGTTTTGGGTGGCTCCTCCCCCTTCATCAGGCAGCTGATGAAGGGGGAGGAGCCCCCCAAAACGTTGTGCTTGTGTTACCTCTCGCTAACAAGAAACATCCATAGCCACTTATTATATATGACTTAAATTACAGAGAAATATGTTCACTCATACTTCCCCTTTAACAAAATCTGCTCCTGTTTATCTGTTATGGTCGGTATATGGTATAGGTAGTGCTAGTGTTAACAAATTGGCTTAGCAACACACACAAAAGCTCACAATGAACATACATTCATAAATATAAATGAAGCAACAATTATTTGCGTTGCATATATAAAGTAACATCAAGAAAAGCTTGCTTGCTACACACATGCATGCATGATTTGGTGATTGCTCTTGCGTCGACCAATTACACATTACAAAATGGACCAATCGTGAGCGTGAAATCACATGATAGCAATGCACACATATACCACCTCTCTGTACATAGGAATTTTTCAGTAAACGTCTAATTAAGACCATCATTGTGGTGGCGTTACAAACGCTCAAAATATCACGTTAAAGTCACGCATTAAAGGTGTTAAAATTTGGTACATTACTTGCGTTGTCTAGACTTGCAAAGCTAATGAGAATATTGCAGCATCGGAACTTACATCTAAAAGTCACGTTAATGTGTTGATAAATCCCCGTTAAGACATTCATTGTAACTTTAAGGCACAATTTTGCGATAGCGGCTCTCGGTACATAGCCCTATTGTCTCTTTTAAAGGCACAAGTGGGACAATCCAATATTTAAGGGAAAGGGGAAACTGGAAACCCCAGTAAACCACAACCTCTTAATATCACAAATGTGCTTGTTCAAACTATAGTTACAAATAATCCACCTTTAGCCATAATCACAATCTGTACATTAATAATATAAGCCTTTCACATAAACTCCTTAAGGTAATAAATGAAACAGCTATAAAACCAGCCCATAAAGTTCCTTATAAAACCCAGTCCCAATTAAAAGCAAATCTAGATGTTACAGCAGGATACAAGAAACTGGGAGCCTCTAGTATTATTGCAACATATATGCCTCCTTACCTTTATTTTATACCCAATCATACCCAAGTCTACCACCAATGGCAAATTTTAGCTATTGTTTCCACTTGGACTTTATTACAGGGTAGTTCAACTTACATGACCTATATTCACGAAATTCTGGCAGGGTTAGTCTAATAAAAACAATATCCCCTACTGTAAATTATAAGGATATTAGAAGTCACTGAGGAGTTCTATGTCTATATAAAGGTACAAGGACACAGACTGAGTTATACAGGGAATTCTGGGTACCACCCATGTATTATAAGGGATAATGAATCCCCTACTGTAAATTATAAGGATATTAGAAGTCACTGAGGAGTTCTGTCTATATAAAGTACAGGCCACAGACTGAGTTATAACAGGGAATTCTGGGTACCACCCATGTATTATAGGATAATGAATCCCCTACTGTAAAAGGATATTAGAAGTCACTGAGGAGTTCTGTGTCTATATAAAGGTACAAGGACACAGACTGAGTTATACAGGGAACTCTAGGTACCACTCATGTATTATAAGGGATAATGTATCCCCTACTGTAAATTATAAGGATATTAGAAGTCACTGAGGAGTTATGTGTCCATATAAAGGTACAAGGACACAGACTGAATTATATAGGGAACCTTGGGTACCACTCATGTATTATAAGGGATAATGTATCCCCTACTGTAAATTATAAGGATATTAGAAGTTACTGAGGAGTTCTGTGTCTATATAAATGTACAAGGACACAGGCTGTGTTATACAGGGAACTCTGGGTACCACTCATGTATTATAAGTGTTAATGAACAGATTATGGAATTCCAATATACTCTTTACATATATTTAATAAAGAATTTGCACTTTTTTGATACAATAACTAGATTGTAAGTTCTATGGGGCAGGGACCTCCTTTCCTCTTGTGGCAAGGCTCTAGCACTTTATTTATATAATTTATCATTTACATATTTATGTACTGAACTTATTTATGCATTTGTTCCCCTTGTTTGACTTTTTTTGTGTATTTTTTTTTTGTACAGCGCTGTGTCCCCAAGTGGCGCTATATAAATAAACATATACATACATACTGTATAATCTGTATTGTTATAAGTACAGCGCTGTTTCCCCAAGTGGCGCTATATAATAAACATATACATACATACTGTATAATCTGTATTGTTATAATGTACAGCGCTGTGTACCCAAGTGGCGCATATAAATAACATATACAACAACTGTATAATCTGTATTGTTATAATGTACAGCGCTGTGTACCCAAGTGGCGCTATATAAATAAACATATACATACATACTGTATAATCTGTATTGTTATAATGTACAGCGCTGTGTACCCAAGTGGCGCATAATAAATAAACATATACATACATACTGTATAATCTGTATTGTTATAATTACAGCGCTGGTCCCAAGTGGCGCTATATAAATAAAAATTACATACATCTGTATAATCTGTATTGTTATAATGTACACGGCTGTGTCCCCAAGTGGCGCTATATAAATAAACATATACATACATACTGTATAATCTGTATTGTTATAATGTCAGCGCTGTGTACCCAAGTGGCGCTATATAAATAACATATACATACTACTGTATAATCTGTATTGTTATAATGTACAGCGCTGTGTCCCCAAGTGGCGCTATATAAATAAACATATACATACATACTGTATAATCTGTATTGTTTATAAGGTACAGCGCTGTGTACCCAATGGCGCTATATAAATAAACAATACATACATACTGTATAATCTGTATTGTTATAATGTACAGCGCTGTGTCCCAAGTGGGCTAATAAATAAACATATCATACATACTGTATAATCTGTATTGTTATAATGTACAGCGCGTGTTCCCCAAGTGGCGCTATATAAATAAACATATACATACATACTGTTAATCTGTATTGTTATAATGTACAGTGCTGGTCCCAAGTGGCGCTATATAAATAAACATACGTACATACTGTATAATCTGTATTGTTATAATGTACAGTGCTGTGTCCCCAAGTGGTGCTATATAAACATATACATACATACTGTATAATCTGTATTGTTATATGTACAGCGCTGCGTCCCCAAGTGCGCTATATAAATAAACATATACATACATACTGTATAATCTGTATGTTATAATGTACCGTGCTGTCCCCAAGGTGCTATATAAATAAACATATACATACATACTGTATAATCTGTATTGTTATAATTACACGCTGCGTCCCAAGTGGCGCTATATAAATAACATATACATACATACTGTATAATCTGTATTGTTATAATGTACACCGCTGTGTCCCCAAGTGGTGCTATATAAATAAACATATACATACATACTGTAATCTGTATTGTTATAATGTACAGCGCTGCGGCCCCCAAGTAGCGCTATATAAATAAACATATCCATACATACTGTATAATCTGTATTGTTATAATGTACAGCGCTGTGTACCCAAGTGGCGCTATATAAATAAACATATACATACATACTGTATAATCTGTATTGTTATAATGTACAGCGCTGCGTCCCCAAGTGGCGCTATATAAATAAACTATATATACATACATACATACATACATACATACATACATACAATATGGTTAATTGTTTGCTACAGTATCTATTCCTACAGTATACTGCCAGAAGTGTTCCCGGTCAGCTAGTGAATGAAGTCATTATAACCCCCTGACTAATTCGATATAAATCCTAATCCAAGAAAGTCTGTGTAACATTTTAAATGTACACTTTTTAATATACAAAAAAAATCCTTTAAAAAGTAAAGCAACATATTGCATATTGCTAACTGCAAACTTCTTCTAGCAATTTCATCGATTACCCAGATGAAGTGCTAAATATATTGTAGCCTTTTAGAACTCAAAGACAAGAAAGTATCCCCTAGTTAGGAAGTGTAACCAATTAAACTGTGTAAATTGGGTCTTTAATCACTCTGACCACGGTATATTGAGTTGGACACGAATCTTTTTTTAGATGGACTGTATAATCTCTGTGTGTTTTGAGTCTCTTCGAACTATACAGAATTTATCATTTCTCTATTGGTTTGCTGATTCCTTTGAAATCTTTCTGTTCCCACTAAAGCTGGGTACACACAGTAACGATTTCTGAAAGATGACAGATGATCTGCAAGATCCTGTCTGCCATCTTTCAAAGATCTGCATCCTATAGGGAGAACGCTCGGGACTGTGTGTTTCCATCGGCCGCGCTAGACTCCCTATAGGAGTCTAGCACGGCCGATGGAAATTTTCGGCCTTTCCCGAACGAGCGTACGGCCGACCCGATCGTTCGCGGCCGCGCGCTCATTCGGGAAACAAACGTACACACAGTAACGATAAAGCCCCGATACCGTCGGATCCGACGGTATCGGGGCTTTATCGTTACTGTGTGTACCCAGCTTAAGTCAGATCCCAATGTCATTTATATACATAGCAAAAACCTGGAGCCAATGGGGAAACATGTGACATTTGGTGATGCCTCAATACAATTAAACATCTGCACCTCCTGCTATTGAATTTCTATTGGTTCTGTAAATAAATATATAAGAATATGACCTACATATACAGCTTCTCATGCTGAATGCTCCCTTTATCCATCACAAAGTGATACTTGTATCTTACTGGAAATCTTGAACACCAATAATAGGATTAGTGAAGAGTATAACAGACATTGAGTTCAGGAAATTATCAAACAAACACCATAGATTGGGAACTTAGATTTTCAGTGTATGGATCGTAGAAACATTTACTTTAAAGACAGAGGGAGTTAATACAATATTTCTATTGATGTCATCTGGACTCATATTATTGTTATTGTACAAAGTACTTTTTGTTTTAGACTTAAACAACAACTTTTTAATAGAAAGATTAAAATAAAAAGTTATAACACTAAAGTATAGTCAAAGTAATTTTGAAGGATTGCACGTAGTAAAGTGAAGAAACTTTTATTGAACCATCAACATAACACACACAAGGTTTTGGGTGGCTCCTCCCCCTTCATCAGGCAGCTGATGAAGGGGGAGGAGCCCCCCAAAACGTTGTGCTTGTGTTACCTCTCGCTAACAAGAAACATCCATAGGCCACTTATTATATATTGACTTAAATTACAGAGAAATATGTTCACTCATACTTCCCCTTTAACAAAATCTGCTCCTGTTATCTGTTATGGTCGGTATATGGTATAGGTAGTGGCTAGTAGTTAACAAATTGGCTTAGCAACACACACAAAAGCTCACAATGAACATACATTCATAAATATAAATGAAGCAACAATTATTTGCGTTGCATATATAAAGTAACATCAAGAAAAGCTTGCTTGCTACACACATGCATGCATGATTTGTGATTGCTCTGCGTCGACCAATTACACATTACAAAATGGACCAATCGTGAGCGTGAAATCACATGATAGCAATGCACACATATACCACCTCTCTGTACATAGGAATTTTTCAGTAAACGTCTAATTAAGACCATCATTGTGGTGGCGTTACAAACGCTCTAAAATATCACGTTAAAGTCACGCATTAAAGGTGTTAAAATTTGGTACATTACTTGCGTTGTCTAGACTTGCAAAGCTAATGAGAATATTGCAAGCATCGGAACTTACATCTAAAAGTCACGTTAAGTGTTGATAAATCCCCGTTAAGACATTCATGTAACTTTAAGGCACAATTTTGCGATAGCGGCTCTCGGTACATAGCCCTATTAGTCTCTTTTAAAAGGCACAAGTGGGACAATCCAATATTTAAGGGAAAAGGGGGAAACTGGAAACCCCAGTAAACCACAACCTCTTAATATCACAAATGTGCTTGTTCAAACTATAGTTACAAATAAATCCACCTTTAGCCATAATCACAATCTGTACATTAATAATATATAGCCTTTCACATAAACTCCTTAAGGTAATAAATGAAACAGCTATAAAACCAGCCCATAAAGTTCCTTATAAAACCCAGTCCCAATTAAAAGCAAATCTAGATGTTACAGCCAGGGATACAAGAAACTGGGAGCCTCTAGTATTATTGCAACATGATGCCTCCTTACCTTTATTTTATACCCAATCATACCCAAGTCTACCACCAATGGCAAATTTTAGCTAGATGTTTCCACTTGGACTTTTATACAGGGTAGTTCAACTTACATGACCTATATTCACGAAATTCTGGCAGGGTTAGTCTAATAAAAACAATAGATATTGTACTAATATGACAAGAAATATCTACATGTTTACTGGCCTGGTTGACATTATATGTGCAATCATTTTTATTTCTTTAGTTTATTATTTTAGAAATGTATATTTATTTTTAAGGCATTTGCAGTTATTCATATATAAATGCAGAGTCATGCTGTTATTCTTAATAAATTCTAGGTATTGGACAGTTGGCCTTCAATGGTTTTAGAGGGTGGACAATCCAGTGACACCATGATAGATATATTACCAAGTCGTTTGGAAGATTAAATATGATCAACTGGACTTAAATTAATAATTAGGAAACAAGCAGATGGAGCTGGGTTTATTTTTGAACGCAATTCAAATGATTATATGCCTTCTGCTGTCTCGTGGTAGAGATGAATAAGAAGGTTGCAACAGTAAACTATTTATTTAAAACAAGCATTGGCACGTTATCATGGGGAAACCATGTTTTCCCCTTAATTGCTTCAAATTTGTAGGCAGATATTTGCTCTACTGTGGATTCCATCTGTAGTCAACACTTATAGGGGACTCATGGGTATAGGCAGCTGAAGCAATCCACAGTTTCTCCAAAAAGAATAACATTTAAAGAGAACAGTTATGTTTGCAAAGAATTGCATTATAAAACGGAGATAGACTGATAGACATCTCAGATCTTCAGATATTAATAATCTTATGAAATAAGTAGGAAAAGGGTTTCTCCAAACATGACGATTTGTCTAGTATGAGGGAAAAGCATAGAACCATAATGATACACTCGTTGGGGAAAATAACAAGCTATAAATTCTTAGTTGCAAATGTTTTTACAAGGATATTACATCCTCCACATTCTCCGTTGTTGATTATGAATCTGTAATGCACTCAACTTGCAGTAATTTACGACCTGTTTGAAATGAGGCCTTCGAGAAATGTCAATACCAAAGTCTGTTCTGCCCACCTTCTGTTAGAGCTCCCTGCAGTTTATTGCTATGCAGTTGGTCTAGAGGGGTGTTTAGTGTGCCTACAGGGGGTTACATATCATTGGAATTACCTCCTAAAACATCAAGAGATTCTCTTTTTTTATTTGTTGCTTGTGATAGCAAAAGAAACATTTTTAAAAACAAAGTTTAAAATTCCACAAAATAATAAAGTAATTAAACTACTACTACTACTACTAATAATAATAATAATAAAAATAATAATAATTATAATAATAATAAGCTCTTACTTGCCAATGCGTTTCAAACTAATTTTCCTTCCTTTCAATCTTACTGTATGTTTGCAGTTTAGGGAAGTAGTGGAGGATCATTTTTTTTTAAACCAACATTATGAAAAAATCAGGGCGATTCAATAAAAGTTCTTATCGTTAAAAATGGTGCTAATTTTGCCCCAACCAATCAGATCTTATTAAACATTTGAAAGCTAACATCTGATTGGTTGGGGCAACATTATCACCATTTTAAACGATAAGAACTTTTATTGAATCTCCGTGTAAGAGTCTAAATGAGGGGGACCAGCCAATACTGTTATACTGATACACACACACACACAAGAAAAAGGAAAAGCAACAGTCTATTTCTGTATACAATTTTGAGTGTATGCTGTAGGCCTTTGGAGAACTATAATGTTTTTCCTGTAACTAGATTAGCCAAATTTGCTTTAAAGGGAATGTCCATCCCAAAAGCCACATTTGAATATCTTATCGGCCGGTATTATAGCTGTAAAACAAGCCAAATCGCAAGAAAGTCAATTCAGGCAAATTGAGATGTTGTAAATACATTTTTGTTATTAGCTTTGTGCAGACCAGGGGCATCTCTGTCTAAATCCAAGCTTGTATATGTCACCTTGCGCCCGTTCCATTTCCGTGCATCCTGGATCCTCCCTCTGAGCTACTATTGTGACATGCTCAGGGGAGCCCTTTCCCCAACTTTCCTCCATCCCTCTGGAGCCCTTTTTGCTCCGGGGCGCCCTACCTCTAAAAAATAGGCTGCAGAACCCTACATACAACTCTTTGTTCCCCCGGCGTTCTTTATTGCGGCAGCCATGTCTCTGATTGGCTGCCTCTCAGCCAATCAGAGGCAAGGCTGCCAATCCATCCCCCTGCTTGCAGTTCCGGCACGCAGAGGGCTGAGATCAGAGAGCCAGGGGATTGAAGGATTGTAAGCAGAGATCTGCAGCCTTTTTTAACAAACAAACCTAGCGGTTGGGGGTGGGCTGGGTCCCCTACAATTTATTAAAAGTTTATTTTGCAGGTAGATATTTTGTTGCTATTAGTATTCTGGAGGAAACTCATTAAATATTTGCCCTGGTGCACGAGATCTTCCATATCAGGCACAATAACTATGTCACTAACAAATCTTACCCATTCTGCATTTCTATCATGTATTTTTTTCCAACTTGCTTCTCCCTCACCTTCCATGTTATTGACCATATTATATCCTTTTTCTATGACGTCTGTTCCTACTTATTAGGTGTTTTTTTCCCAACATGTGGAATAAGAAAAGTGGAACTGTCAGATCCATCCCCACAAGTGTTCACAACCCTGACCTTGCTCTCCCCTCAAACCCATCTGATAAAAGGCTGAAATGTTTCACAATGGATCCGATTATTAATCCTTTTAAAGGGATTGTTAATCAGGTGACCGGTACTAACTTGGTTGGACGACTTGTCATTTCTACAGATTACTGGAGACAGGAGAGGAAACATCTGGGCTCCTCTACAATTCAGAAAAATCATTGGTGTAACAAAGGTCTTACCTTTGTTTAAAGGGCAAGTAATATATGAATGTGTTCTTTACTACTAGTTCTACAAGTTGTAGTTGCTCTAAGGGTCATAGCTTTACATAGAGTGCACTTTTACCAGTATTTTTCCATTTCATTCATTCTTATACGGAGAAGCGCTTTCGGCTATTTGTGGGTAAAATCCACATTAACCGACGTACCAAGGGTTAACACGTCTTTAAGACTGGGCGTCTGCATTAGGATGGACGCTGCTTTATTCTAGAAGTACTCAGCAAAGTCTTGGGGAGAATTTGGAGAAAGACGAGGATCAGAGACAAAGAAGGGAGTTAAAGATTGAGAACAGCTGACGTGAGTTTGATTTGTTATTGTTTTTACAAAGTTACAAATACAATTTATCTATTTTAGTGTTTCTTTAACATTTCTTGCTATAACGGAGGCTACATCTAAATTTGTTTTTATTCCGTTTTCATTGGGTTTTTTTTGTGCCCTAGTTAGTTTTCAAGAACATTACGTCCCCCGGTCATGGAAGAGAAACGTCTATCTCCTGTAAGTAATCATGTTCGTTAATGTACATTGGTTTATTCGTTCCGTCTTGGCTGCTTTATTGGCAGTTTTCTCTATTTATTATGTACTCCCAAATCACACGCCTGTTCTACTGACAGATTATAGATGGCTTAGCATGTTCCCTCAAATGTCCCAATCTTTATAGGTCTTTAAAGATTTTTTTTTCCTTGTTACCAGTGAATCGAATACAACTTCATTAAAGTGTCACTTCTTAAATTTGCCCTTTTAAACCTAAGCATGCTCCCCATTGATTTTTTAATAAATCATCCGTCCTTTACTATTTTCTAATTTACTTAAGAGTTATAGTTTTTTTGTGCCAGGAGGTCATTCTCAAGTCTGTGCTTTTTCCATTTATTTATTGCATCGTCTATTACTGTCGTTTTTCCATCCTTATTTGTTATTATTGCCGGACCCTTAACTAAAAAGTCTTCCTTAACTAGAAGTTTTAATCACTCATGCTTATTAGACACACATGGTGATGTAATATGCCCCACCTGCGCTTCTAACCTGCCTGAAATCCCGTTGTGCGCTCATCTCTTTGTGGTATTAACTGCGTCACGGGATTGAAATCTGCTCTGAAATGCCGGTTAGCACCTACATTCTAAAGGCTTCATAGTAACGCAAAACTTAACTTATCCTATATTGCATTGGCTGCAATACGCGGGCACAGCTAAGTTAGTGTAAAACCAATGCTAACCCAATAATAAAGCAGGTAGTCTTTATACTGGTTTGGCTGTTTTTTTGGCCATTAATGCATTGCCCCCATTCTGTACAGTATAAGCAACATGCTGTTTAGTTTTTTTTTTCAGCTGTAATACATTATCTTGCAACCAAGCAGGGGGTGTCAACCCAGATAAATGACCCAAGGTAATTTGTTAGGACCTTTCAATCAGGGTGTCCTTGACACGGTTGGAAGGCTTTTTGATCTGTAGTTTGAACTAAAACCCCTATGTTTTTACTGTTTGCACTAGCACAGATAATATGATATTATATGGGGCCCAGGAATGTGCATTGATTATCTTTTTCTTTGTTTATACATTATCTGGTTTGAGTTTTCCATTCAACAAAAACAAATTTAGAACTGACTTATACAACAGAACCAAATGATTCTAAAAATGTATTGCTTGTCTTTCCAAGTAATTCCTAAACAAACATATACTATTATGTCAGTACAGAAATATCTGTAGGCACCGTCCCCTTTCCTAGCTCAGTGTGTCCAGGCATGCTCAGAGTGAGTGGGAGAGAGGATGGGAACAACCAATCAGATCCATTGCATTTCCTTATGATAAAGGGAGGGTGGATTTGAACAGGCATAGCTTTACTTAGACATAGAAAGACAAGTAAGTCATTGGGCCTATAAATTGGGAGAAATGTGTAATTGTTTAGAGTTCTCCTTTAAGGGCTATGGGAAGCAAGATTAATGGTAATTACCTTCTTATATATATCAAACACTTGTAGACATTATAGCGAATGTTGGAATTGTTACGCCACTGATTTCGAATGGAGAAATTGATCAGCTTAGCAGGTAAGGGTTTAGATAACAAGGTCCAAATGTGTTTTTAAGAAACATTTAATGTCATTGTCCTATTGTATCATTTTGTGAAGGGAAATAATACATTGGGCCGTGCTGCTGTCAGCTAATACATTTTGTGCACATGTTTGTGATGTGACCTTGTTTTCCTATGTTGCTCAGAGGATAGTGTATTTTTAACACAAGGACTAGAATTGGTGCTTTTCCACCCAAAACACGATGCTTGGAAAGGTGCCCTATATCTCTGTGACATTGACAGGAACTGATTTAAAAGTTAATAACACAGGAGCCCATTGGCAAAATTCTTTGACTCTGATGGCAACAAAAAGACAAGTTGTAAAGTTTACTAAACAAGGGGAAATGCAGCTTTGTGTTTTGTTATGTGGTCAATATATCTTTATATTTTTACTCCTTTAACCCACTTCCTTCCCATTAAATGTACCCAGGGACCTAAACTGCAAAGTCCTCATCCTTGGGTTCACCATAGATTGCTGGTAATACTTTCAGGGACTCTTCTTGTATCTGGAGGCTATCCAATGGGAAGATTCACTGTGCAAGAAGCTTTTCTTTCAATTGGCAGGGCCCCAAACTTAGACTAGGCCAGAGCTGGACTTTCTTCTCAGAGGACCCTTAAACATTGATTTTGAACAAAAATGTGTTTGTTATTAAACAGACATTATTTGCCTAATATATCATTTTGTTGGTAAGTTTTAACTCAAAGTAGAGTTCATCCAGGGATATTTCCGATTTCCACTTAGTCAGGAAGAATTTTTTCCCATTTTATAATTCTGGTGGGTTTTTAAAATACTATACTATACTATACTTATACTGTACTGTACTGTACTGTACTGTATAATATACTATACTAACTATACTATATTATACTATACTGTACTGTACTATACTATACTATACTATACTGTACTGTACTGTACTATACGTAGTAGCTACTATACTATAATATACTAACTGTACTATACTATACTACTATACTTACTGTACTGTACTATACTAACTATACTATACTTACTGTACTATACTGTACTATACTGTACTGTACTATACTGTACTGTACTGTACTATACTATACTAATACTATACTGTACTGTACTGTACTAACTGTACTATACTATACTTATACTATATACTGTACTGTACTGTACTATAACTATAATTATCTATACTATACTATACATACTATACTATACTGTACTGTACTATACTATACTAATACTTATAACTGTACTGTACTGTACTTGTACTATACTATAATATACTATACTATACTATACTATACTATACTATACTGTACTGTACTATACTATACTATACATACTTACTGTACTATACTGTACTATAACTGTACTGTACTATACTGTAACTGTACTGTACTATACTATACTATACTATACTGTACTGTACTGTACTATACTGTACTATACTATACTTATACTATACTGTACTGTACTGTACTATACTATAATATACTATACTATACTATACTATACTATACTGTACTGTACTATACTATACTATACTATACTATACTGTACTATACTGTACTGTACTATACTGTACTGTACTGTACTATACTATACTATACTATACTGTACTGTACTGTACTATACTGTACTATACTATACTTATACTATACTGTACTGTACTGTACTATACTATACTGTATTATACTGTACTATACTATAATATACTGTACTATACTATACTATACTGTACTGTACTATACTATACTGTATTATACTATACTATACTATACTACTGTACTTACATATATACTGTACTATCTATACTATACTGTACTGTACTATACTATACTGTATTATACTATACACTATACTTACTTACTATATACTATACTGTACTGTACTAACTGTACTATACTATACTGTACTGTACTATACTATACTATACTGTACTGTACTATACTATACTATACTGTACTATATTGTACTGTACTATACTGTTCTATACTATACTTATACTGTACTGTACTGTACTATACTATACTATACTATACTGTACTGTACTGTACTATACTGTACTATACTATACTTATACTATACTGTACTGTACTGTACTATACTATACTGTACTATACTGTACTATACTATAATATACTGTACTATACTATACTGTACTATAATATACTATACTGTACTGTACTATACTGTACTATACTATACTGTACTGTACTGTACTATACTGTCTATACTATACTTATACTATACTGTACTGTACTGTACTATACTATACTGTACTATACTGTACTATACTATAATATACTGTACTATACTATACTGTACTATTATATACTATACTGTACTGTACTATACTGTACTATACTATACTTATACTGTACTGTACTGTACTGTACTGTACTATACTATACTATACTATACTGTACTGTACTGTACTATACTGTACTATACTATACTTATACTATACTTACGTACGTACTATACTATACTGTACTATACTGTAACTATACTATAAGATACTGTACTATACTTCTGTACTAAATATACTATACTGTACTGTACTAGACTGTACTATAACTATACTGTCTGTACTATACTGTACTATACTATACTGTACTGACTACTATACTGTACTGTACTATACTATTGTACTAACTGTACTGTACTATAATATACTGTACATACTATACTGTACTATACTATACTGTACTGTAACTATACTAAACTGTAACTATACTGTACTGTACTATATATACTATACTATACTATACTTATACTATACTATACTATACTGTACGTTACTGTACTACTATCTATACTATACTATACTATACTGTACTATACTATACTGTACTATACTATACTGTACTATACTATACTATACTGTACTATACTATACTGTACTGTACTGTACTGTAATGTACTATACTATACTGTACTATACTGTACTGTACTATACTATAATATACGTACTATACTATACTGTATATACTATCTATACTATACTTACTTACTATACTATACTTACTGTACGTACTGTACTATACTGACTATACTATACTGTACTGTACTATACGATACTGTACTATACTGTACTGTACTATAATATACTATACTATACTATACTTATACATATACTATACTATACTGTACTGTACTGTCTATAATATACTATACTGTACTGTACTGTACTGTAATGTACTATACTATACTGTACTATCTGTACTGTACTATACTATAATATACTGTACTATCTATACTGTACTATACTATACTACTATACTATACTTATACTATACTATACTATACTATACTATACTGTACTGTACTGTACTGTACTGTACTATAATATACTGTACTGTACTATACTATACTGTACTATACGTACTATCTGTACTGTACTATACTATACTATACTGTACTATAGCTGTACTATACTATACTATATATACTATACTATACTTATACTATACTATACTATCTATACTATACGGTACTGTACTAATATTACTATACTGTACTGTACTATAATATCTATACTATACTATACTATACTATACTGTACTTTACTGTACTGTACTGTACTATAATATACTATACTATACTCTATACTATACACTGCTATCATTTGCTAATTGGGATTTTCCAGGGTACTAATTGCCACAGATTCTTGTACAAGTCATTCTGAATTGAGAAAGCCAGTCGGATGACTAGCGAAACGTCTTTAAGAACTTTAACTCCAATTCATGTAAGAATACAGTACAACAGATATGTATTCCCTGGTATTGTATAGAAAATAATAAACATTGTTTGGCAAGGAATTATTGCATTTCACTTAAGAAAAGTAGAAAATAAAGAGAGACAGAGAGAAATTTCCTGAATACTCATGAGCAAAATCACATCAAATATACATTTTTCTCCAGCAGGTGAGCATCGCACTACGCACAGCAGGGTACACCATATCTCAGAGCTGCGATTGTACAAACTTCCTGTGCAACTGCTGTAAAAACACAGCCTGGTTCCAAGCCAACGAGATGAGACCGACCTGTAGTTTGAAGTGTTGGATAATGGGTACATTAGCTATGCTGGTGCTCTTTCAGTGTAAATCCCATGAAAAGCACTTTGCTTTCAAATAACAAGCTCTTCTAAATTGGATTCTGGGCTGGAGAGCTGTGTTTAGTCTAACAGTAGAGAATTAACTGTACTGCAGTAAAAACACAGATATATTAACTAGGAAAGCCCCCCAAGTAAAAGACCACTAATAATTCCAGCATGTTAAACACTAACCTAATTGATCATTGATTAAGTACAGAGTATTATGTACATTATTACTAAGAACATTATTAGTTATTACAGTATTATGGGGTTCTATGAACTAGAACCCGAGCTCAAGCCGAACTTATGGAGTTTGAATGGACTCAGACGTCTCGAACTATCCCGCACCCGGATTTCTCAGACTTTCAAACTTTCAATAATTATAAAATTTGAAAATTGAACGATCTTCGAATCGTTTATGGGCTTATTATCGAATGTTCGAATTGCTTATGGGATAATTATCGAAAATCGAATGCGGGAGCTCGTAAGTACCACGCATGCGAATAAAATCTATTTTTTTGTGTGAAAGTCCTGGATATTGGAACGTGTT
Organism: Hymenochirus boettgeri; assembly: GCA_019447015.1. NCBI lineage: Eukaryota > Metazoa > Chordata > Amphibia > Anura > Pipidae > Hymenochirus > Hymenochirus boettgeri. Next base: position 6,245,380 of record CM033470.1, read on the forward strand.
CCCCAGACCATTTCCAGGTCCCACAGCCATTTACATAAGTTACCATTGATATTTAATTGTATTTCATTAGAACTTTTTGAACTATTTGACTCCCATTGACTTTACTGTCGAACTTTCCATATAGTTCGAAAGATCGAAAACGGACCGAACTTTCGGAAGTTGGGGCATCTCTATGTGCCACCATACTGTACGTTTTACCATGAAACACCAGCAATTTTCTAGCCGAAGACAGAAAACTGCACATAATTTACAGATTCAATCTCAATTTTTTTAATTGAAACCAAGATTTTGTGGTAGAATTTTGTCTTCTGTGATATTTTGGATATTTGTTTGATTTTCCAAGATTTTGCGAACCTTCTGACAGAATGAAACCTGGCAGGTTCAACCATTTCTACTGCATTATGTCATTTAAAGAGAAAGAGGAACATCTGCCACCTATTGACAAAGGAAGAATAGATCGTATTCTTTAGAGAATTCAGGAACTCCTTTGGTTCTACTCCTACATCCACATCTGAACACATAGGTGTTTGTTGGACTCATAGACACTTCAAATTTGGAATTAATCATGTAACTTTATGATGTTCATTTCTGGTCATATGGTATGTAAGTAAAAAAAATTGTGGGTGGGGGGGGGATTAAAATACAATTGCTAGATTTTAATTAAAATTTTCCAACCTCTCGCTATTGTACAGCGCTTTGGTATTGCTAGGATAATAGTTAACCTTTTAATACATATGAAATAACGGAAGGATTTGGCATGAGAACTAAAAGCCCAAATTTAGGTCAGGTAATTTAGGTTGTTGGTAGAACATACTGCAGGTTATGTGTAGGGATGGCCGTTCGCGGATCCGAACCCGATCCGCTGCGGATTTATCCCGTTCGCGAACGGCGGATTTTCATGATTTTCCGCCTCCGAACTTCCGATTCGCGGATTTTTCGTATTTTCGAAAATTTTCGAAAATGGGAGGAAAACACGTATTTTCGAAAATTTTCGAAAATACAAGGATTTCTCTTAATTCCATACATACGTATTTTCGAAAATTTTCAAAATTACGAGGATGACTTGTATTTTCGGAAATACATATTCCCGAAAAATACATGAAAACTCGTAATTTCGAAAATTCCCGAAAATACGTGAAAACTTGTAATTTCGAAAATACGAAAAATCTTGTTATTTAAAGGTATTTTTAATTTTAGCGGGTCCGCTCGCGGATTTTCGAATTTCGAATTTTTCCGAAAATCCGTGGATCCCGAGCGGACCGGATTTTGCGAAGTTCGGACATCTCTAGTTATTGTAGGTAATGATTTTTATGGCTAGACAGGAAATAAGAAAGGGGTTCACGTTGGGGTGTCTAGGGCTCTACAGATTCTGCAATCTTCATAGTTTTATTCTAAATGTTATACATTAATTACCCCTGATTCTCTCCACATTGACAGGTTTACTCATGTACAACCCTCTAGATTTTGTTTCCCAAGAATTTGACCTTTTCTTCTTCTTCTACTCCACCGACTGGTAACCAATCTATGTTTCTATAGGTTTCTTTTCTAACAGCAGGAAATCCTCTGCAGGAGACAAGGTAACAGCAACCTTGTTATAAAATTACCCATAGCTTTGATAACCAGCAAACACAAATGTTAAAGCTTCTCTAATATCCAACAAAGCTGACTTATCCCTGTGTAAACTACAGCTAATAAGGTTCGTTCTTTGATCTGCAGTAAAATGTTTTAAGGTAAATGCCAAATATACAACAAGAAGAATGACAACAGTTTGTTTTCTACTGTTGACCCTAAAGCTATTTATCTTTACGGTATGTATCAAGCGACGAAAGTAGGATTATTAAAGCATGGGACTTCTGCAGTGAGTTACTGCAGTGTTATTTTTCAACAAGCCATAGAAACATCTTAATTAATAGCAAAACCAAGAATCAATATAAGTCATTGCACAAGCAACACACTGGGGGAACTTTGGGCCGAAGTCAGCCAGGGTAAAGAGACTGGCAAAAGACAACATATGTAAAGTGAGTGAGAAAACATCCAATTAAAAAAATCAATTACAGGAGTTTGTAATTTGTTACATAGCCCAGATTCTAGAACATAGGGCAACATAGTTAATTAAGCCTCCGCGCATGGACTTAGCTTTTCTCTGATTCACCATAACCCAATTTAGCCAAGAACATTGAACATATGAAACACTCACTGGTTGTTGAACTACACTCCACCAAGGGTTGGCCCCCTGCTGACTGTACTTTGGGGCATCCATTTGCATTTGTTTTTGGGTACATATTGAACATAAGTCATCTTAGTAGGAACATTTTGGATAAAACTATTTCATGATGGATTAACCTTAGGACATTGAGTATTACAATGTTTGGGTTTGCAAGGGGACACTCAAAAATGAAAATATCTTTATAGGAAACATAACAGGTAGCATAGCATTTCCAAGAAAACACTTGACATTTATTATATGTTGTAAAAAGTGTTTTATATTCTTAATGGAAATTCTTGAAAACTGGCCATTGGTTTCACTCAAACAGAAAGTTTAGTTCTCTTGAGCTTCAAATCAAATATGCAATAGTTTGAGAGATTAACGTTTCTCCAACAGTTTGGGGGGTGCTAGAGGTCAATGGTAACAATAAATTGCACATTTTTGTTTGGTTGGGAAACAAGTGATTAGCTTTTCAACCATTCCACAACAAAAAGAGCTCTGTTATTTGTTCTTAGAACTATCAACTTTATCTGTATGGTTTAAGACTATAGAGTGCAAATCATTTCCATGAAGGGGATATAGTTCGTGTAATGGAGGGACCTGGGAAATGGTCTGGGGAACTTTCTTCTCGTGAAGCTATTTTCGAATTTCTATCACTCATTTTGGGGCTTCACATTTTAATATTATTTAAAATATTTGATAATTATTGAAATGGTTCCATGATGCAAAAAATCTGAGTAACGTTGTGAACCGTCAATTCTGAGTCGGAACCAGGTTCTACTGAAATGGACTTCAGCCCTACCCAGGAGTCATCACTACATTAGAAGAACACAATTGATCCCATGATTCTACTTCTAATTTTACTCAACTAATAGCAAGATGTGAGCTTTTTACATAACGCTTGCTTCAGGACACCAGTACTTCTAAGGTCCCTAATAACTTAGTTCTGTGCCTTGTACATTACAGATTTTGAAAGACACAATAATAATTCCCTGGTAATGGAACAAGAAACAACGTGTCTGACTTTGCCCTATAGCTTTGTGATGTTGACAGAGACAGTTATACAATGTGTCTTAATTCTCCTTGCCGTTCATTTATGTAATTAACTTATCCACCTTTTCTTTCCTATTTTTAAATGATCCATTTGCATTTCTTTACATAGACTACTGCTACTTGGGGCTTTAAGGATCTAATTCTGAAATAAAATATTATAAATGCATTCTCCCATCAATGCACCCCTGGGCCAGTAAGTGTTACAATAAAGTATGTCACCTCTTCTTTGTCCTTGGAAATGGTGAGGAAATGTTGTATAATTTGACAGGTTATGATAGTGAAAAATGTACGTTAAATTTTAATTAGAGTAAAATTAAAGGGAAAATATGTTTCTTTCAAAGTCAAGTTACTGTGATTTGGGAAAATACAAAATATATTGTAGAAAGAGACACAATTTTCCCTTTAGCCATCAAGATATTAGACTGTCATCAGGCTTAAGCAATAACCAATCAGAATGTTTAGATTTTAAAATGAACTGCTTTTTTTTTGTTTGGAAGCTTGGAAGTTTCTCCACAAAAATGTTTCTTATTCACTGGGTTTTGAGTTGAGCTTGGTCCAGTACAGAATCAGGACCTTTGTGGGAGGAATTTGGTATCGATAAATGCGTGTATAATGAATGAACATTCATAACCTCAAAAATGCCTAGAATGATTTCTCTAGCTTTTATCGAAAGTTATAGGTTTTGCACTCTTTCTACTCTGCACTGTTTCGTGTCTCTCTGTGACATTGTGTCATACACCCCAAAATCAATCTTTTCTCAAGCTAATTACAGGCTTCCAATTAATATTTATGTTTCCTCTGCCTTTTCAGGCTATTTTATTTTCTTTAAAAATGATAAAGAATGTCAACACAGGGCTTATGATGCAGCTGGTGATACAACTGAGCATGCTCACCAGGGACTTGCTGGTGCAGGTGGTGTCCCGCTGTAATTAGAAACATAATCCTGGAGTAATTTTAAAAGTATGAACGTGCTCTTTATAATATGTAAAGATGGATATTCTGTGTACACAAATTCTCATTCTGTCCTCATACCCTTATTGAAGAGAAACAACATGACAGCTCCTATATAAATGTTTCAAAACAGAAAAAGGACTGTGCATGCCATAATCACGTACACTGTACAATAAACTTTCATTTTTTACAGTAGGATCCAATATACTGTACAATAACATTGATTTATAGTAGAAAATTAAAGATTTAGTAGTTTTAGATTGTTATTATTGTTATAAGTATCAATTTTGTTTTTTTCTATTTTTTTTAACCAGCTTGCCTCTGTCTGCTCCCTTAATAATACTGAAATAGGAGATACAAATACCATTTGCAGGGAGTCAATTAAAACATAAAAGGAAAACCAGGAGTCGATATAAATGATTGCAACATCAAGAAAATATCTGGGGCTTGTTCTTTGGAGTTAAAGACAGTTCCTTTAGTTCTGAATGAGGCTTGATTAAAGGTTTCTTCACTATTATAATGCATTATGTAGGTCGGCGCTATTATCATAAAAAAGGTAATTTTTTATTAAAAAGAAAAATTTCAAGCATAATATTGACTGATGTCTTTGTGCAAAAAGGGGAGTCATGAAATATAATGAAGATGCACTTCTCTGTGTATAAGTCTGTGTATTAAATTAGCAGAAATGGGTGGGTATTTGTAATATATGCACTAGTCAGCAGTACTGTACTGTACATCCATATAGATATAAAGCTGAAACCCATAAGAACTAAGTCTAGTGGTACAACCGTATTAGCAAGAGAGATCATTCTTTATCGATCGTGGGTAGAGATCCATATCCATTCTGACCCGCATATGACACAGAACTCTGTACTGTACTGTACTGTAGTTGTACTGTACTATACTATACTATACTATACTGTACTATACTATACTATACTGTACTGTACTGTATTATACTGTACTGTACTGTAGTTGTACTGTACTGTACTATACTATACTATACTATACTGTACTGTACTGTACTATACTGTACTATACTGTACTATACTGTACTGTACTATACTATACTATAATATACTGTACTATACTATACTGTACTATACTATACTATACTATACTATACTGTACTATACTATACTATACTGTACCGTACTATACTATACTGTACTGTACTATACTATACTGTACTATACTATAATATACTATACTGTACTATACTGTACTATACTATACTATACTGTACTATACTATACTATACTGTACTATACTGTACTGTACTGTACTATACTATACTGTACTATACTATACTGTACTATACTATACTGTACTGTACTATACTATACTATACTGTACTATACTATACTATACTGTACTGTACTATACTATACTATACTATACTATACTGTACTATACTATACTGTACTATACTATACTATACTATACTGTACTATACTATACTATACTATATAAAGGCCCCTAGTATTTTGGGGGATTGTGGTCAAAACGCCCTGTATGTCCTTAAGGGATATCAGACGATTAAGCCTCGTTCTTTGATTCATTCAGACCCATTCTTTGATGTCTGAACAAGGCCTTGTCAATGATTTAAAATGCATTTTAAACCCCATAAAACCAATATACCCTGATATAACACACACGTTCATTGTCAGTGTATTTGTAGTAAAACCTATAGAAAGAAGCCATAGAGCTTATCTAGTGCAAAGTCTATCACAATCTGTGTTTCTTGTTAATGTTTACAGGGATATGTTCTCCATAGACTATCATAGAGAAGGAGCTTTAGATTGTATGTTAAATGAAATTTATACCAACTGTCTATCACGGGAGGATAAAATAATAACTGTCTATCACGGGAGGTTCCCTCAAATGTCCCAATTCTTATAGGTCTTTAAAGATTTTTTTTCCTTGTTACCAGTGAATCGAATACAACTTCATTAAAGTGTCACTTCTTAAATTTGCCCTTTTAAACCTAAGCATGCTCCCCATTGATTTTTAATAAATCATCGTCCTTTACTATTTTCTAATTTACTTAAGAGTTATAGTTTTTTTGTGCAGGAGGTCATCTCAAGTCTGTGCTTTTTCCATTTATTATTGCATCGTCTATTACTGTCGTTTTTCCATCTATTTGTTATTATTGCCGGACCCTTAACTAAAAAGTCTTCTAACTAGAAGTTTTAATCATCGCTTATTAGACACACATGGTGATGTAATATGCCCCACCTGCGCTTCTAACCTGCTGAAATCCCGTTGTGCGCTCATCCCTTTGTGGTATTAACTGCGTCACGGATTGAAATCTGCTCTGAAATGCCGGTTAGCACCTACATTCTAAAGGCTTCATAGTAACGCAAAACTTAAATTATCCTATATTGCATTGGCTGCAATAAGCGGGCACAGCTAAGTTAGTGTAAAACCAATGCTAACCAATAATAAAGAGGTAGTTTATACTGGTTTGGCTGTTTTTTTGGCCATTAATGCATTGCCCCCATTCTGTACAGTATAAGCAAAATGCTGTTTAGTTTTTTTTTTCAGCTGTAATACATTATCTGCAACCAAGCAGGGGGTGTCAACCCAGATAAATGACCCAAGGTAATTGTTAGGACCTTTCAATCAGGGTGTCCTTGACACGGTGGAAGGCTTTTTGATCTGTAGTTTGAACTAAAACCCTATGTTTTTTACTGTTGCACTAGCACAGATAATATGATATTATAGGGGCCCAGGAATGTGCATTGATTATCTTTTTCTTTGTTTATACATTATTGGTTTGAGTTTTCCATTCAACAAAAACAAATTTAGAACTGACTTATACAACAGAACCAAATGATTCTAAAAATGTATTGCTTGTCTTTCCAAGTAATTCCTAACACAACATATAATATTGTCAGTACAGAAATATCTGTAGGCACCGTCCCTTCCTAGCTCAGTGTGTCCAGGCATGCTCCGAGTGAGTGGGAGAGAGGATGGGAACAACCAATAGATCCATTGCATTTCCTTATGATAAAGGGGGGTGGATTGAACAGGCATAGCTTTACTTAGAATAGAAAGACAAGTAAGTCATTGGGCCTAAAATTGGGAGAAATGTGTAATTGTTTAGAGTTCTCTTTAAGGGCTATGGGAAGCAAGATTAATGGTAATTACCTTCTTATATATATCAAACACTTGTAGACATTATAGCGAATGTTGGAATTGTTACGCCACTGATTTCGAATGGAGAAATTGATCAGCTTAGCAGGTAAGGGTTTAGATAACAAGGTCCAAATGTGTTTTAAGAAACATTTATGTCATTGTCCTATTGTATCATTTTGTGAAGGGAATAATACATGGGGCCGTGCGCTGTCAGCTAATACATTTTGTGCACATGTTTGTGATGTGACCTTGTTTTCCTATGTTTGCTCAGAGGATAGTGTATTTTTAACACAAGGACTAGAATTGGTGCTTTTCCACCCAAAACACGATGCTTGGAAAGGTGCCCTATACTCTGTGACATTGACAGGAACTGATTTAAAAGTTAATAACACAGGAGCCCATTGGCAAAATTCTTTGACTCTGATGGCAACAAAAAGACAAGTTGTAAAGTTACTAAACAAGGGGAAATGCAGCTTTGTGTTTTGTTTGTGGTCAATATATCTTTATATTTTACTCCTTTAACCCACTTCCTTCCCATTAAATGTACCCAGGGACCTAAACTGCAAAGTCCTCATCCTGGGTTCACCATAGATTGCTGGTAATACTTTCAGGGACTCTTTCGTTGTCTGGAGGCTATCCAATGGAAGATTCACTGTGCAAGAAGCTTTCTTTCAATTGGCAGGGCCCCAAACTTAGACTAGGCCAGAGTGGACTTTCTTCTCAGAGGACCCTTAAACATTGATTTTGAACAAAAATGTGTTTGTTATTAAACAGACATATTTGCCTATATATCATTTTGTTGGTAAGTTTTAACTCAAAGTAGAGTTCATCCAGGGATATTTCCGATTTCCACTTAGTCAGGAAGAATTTTTTCCCTTTTATAATTCTGGTGGGTTTTAAAATACTATACTATACATAAACTTATACTGTACTGTACTGTACTGTACTGTACTATAATATACTATAACTATACTATACTATATTATACTATACTGTACTTACTATACTATACTATACTATACTGTACTGTACTGTAACTATACTGTAGTATACTATACTATAATATACTATACTGTAACTATACTATACTATACTATACTATACTGTACTGTACTATACTATACTATACTATACTATACTGTATATATACTGTACATTACTGTAACTGTACTATACTGTACTGTACTGTACTATACTATACTATACTCTATACTGTACTGTACTGTACTATACTGTACTTACTATACTTATACTATACTGTACTGACTGTACTTACTATAATATACTATACTATACTATACTATACTATACTATACTGTACTGTACTATACTATACTATACTTATACTGTACTGTACTGTACTGTACTGTACTATAATATACTATACTATACTATACTATACTATACTATACTGTACTGTACTATACTATACTATACTATACTATACTGTACTATACTGTACTATACTGTACTGATACTATACTGTACTGTACTGTACTATACTATACTTATACTATACTGTACGTACTGTACTATACTTGTAATATACTATACTTATTACTATACTGTACTGTACTGTACTATACTCGAAATATACGATACTATTACTATACTATACTATACGTACTGTACTATATATACTACTATATATACTACTAACTACGTTTTTTACTATACTGTACTGTACTGTACTATACTATACTAATACTTACTGTACTGTACTGTACTATACTGTACTATACTATACTTATTATACTATACTGTACTGTACTGTATATACTATACTGTATTATACTGTACTATACTTATAAGACTGTACTATACTATACTATACTGTACTGTACTATACTATAACTGTATTATACATACTATGTACTATACTGTACTATACTATAATATACTGTACTAGTACTATACTATACTGTACTGCTACTATACTATAACTGTATTATACTATACTATATACTATATACTGTACTATAATTATACTATACTGTACTGTACTATACTGTACTATACTATACTGTACGTACTACTAACTACTGACTATACTGATACTGTACTAATGTACTATACTACTTACATATTGTACTGATACAACTGTTCTATTACTATACTTATGACTGTACTGTACTGTACTATACTATACTATACTTATACGTACTGTACTGTACTAGATGCTACCCCCCGGCGACGCGCCCCCCGGGAGCGCCACACCCCCACGCCCCCGACCGGGCCCGGCGCCCCCGGCCCCCCCGCCACGGCGCCCCCACCCGGCCCGCCCCCCCCCCTCCCCCCCCCCCCCCCGCCCCGCCCGCGGCCGAGCCCGACGGCCCGCGCCCCCGCCTCCCGCACCACCGCCCTACCGCCCCGCCGGGACCGCCCGCCCGACCTCCCCCCGCCCCACCCGCCCCCAGACCAGCACAGCCGCGACCGGACGCCAGCGACCCCCCCCCAGACGACCGGCCAGCCGCACCGGCGCCCCCCCACCCGCATCCCCGCCCGGGGCCCCCGACCGCCCCCGCCCCCGTACCACGCCCCGCCGCCGCCCACCCGCACGCGGCGTCTCGTCCGGACCCCGAACGTGGTGCGGGGTGCCGGCCGCTCGCCGCGAGGGACCCCCCCAGCCAGAAGGTCTCCCCACCCCGTCCCCCACCCGGCAGACACGAGACCAAAGACAAGACGCCAACATGCGAAGCGCAAACAAGGAAACCCCGACAGCGACCGAGAAAAGAAAAAAAAAACAAAAACAACACAAACACCGAGGACACAGGAAAAAGGGAACAAGGAAAGGGAAACCGACACAGGTAGACGGTCAAACCAAGAGGGCAACACTAGGGGGGGGAGAAAGAAAGAGAACACGCAAAGAAAAACGAGGCACAAGACCGAAAGATAGGAAACCAAGAAAGAGAAAATAGAAAAACGAAGACAGGATAGCAGAAAAAACGAGAACAGAAAAAGGAAAAAAAAAGGAAAAAAAAAGCGCAAGGAAAGAACAACAAAAAGGGAAGGCACGACCGAAAAAAAAAGAAAAAAGAAAGAAAGGAGAAAAGAGGGGAAAGGAAAAGAAAATAACAAAAGGAAACTGCCCCCATCCTCCTCCCCGCCTTACTAGACTTATACTAACTGTACTGTACTGTACTATTACTATAATGTATCTCTACTGTATATACTATAATTCTGTACTAGACTATAATGTACTATAATATACTAAACTTGTATGTACTATATGTACATATACG